>CAUYLG010047130.1:0-57738 GCA_963573385.1 Cacajao melanocephalus | reverse complement strand
AAAATGTATTAGAATGATATGGAAACACTGAAAGACAACCAAAAACATCAGGGTTTTTTTGACTTATGTGACTATTATGTACAAAGTTCTATTCTAGTTACCATAAATTGCAGCAAGGAAGTGAAACATGGAGCTTATATTATGTTTTTTTTTTTTTTTTTTGCTTTTTTGAGGTATATGTTATAGACAAGAACACAGATTTTTAAATAGTAGCTGTTATTAAGTATGGGAGAGAGCTTTGAATCTGGCAGTTTGGGATGGCCTTTCAAAAGTGAAAAGTTTGGTTGGAAGGGTTAGAAAGTAAGTTGGTGATAAATGATACACTACTCTTTGGAGAATAAAGAGCCAGGTGTGAGGGTAGAGTTTTCTAGGATTAGGAGACTTGAATGTGTTTGAAACCTGAGGAATAAGAAATTTGTGGAGACAAGGAACTCTTGAGAGGATGCCAGCAGTGTTGGCTACTGCTTTTTCATCTTCCCAAATTCTCCAATATAAAAGCAGAGCTCCCTTTAATATTGAGAGTAATATTTAAGATGTTTACTCTTATCACTTGGATTTATCATTGTATTGGAGGTCCTAACAAGTACCATAAGTCAAGAAAAAGAAATGTATACAGTTTAAAAAGAGGAAATAAAACTTTGTGTTTGCAGGTGACAGGAAAATCCTAAGGACTCTAGAAAACTGTATATGAGATTCCAGAACAGCCAAATAATCTATGATGGGAAAGAAAATCCGAATGGTTTTGTGGTTGCCTGTGCACAGTGGGGATTGACTAGGAAAGGGTGTGAAAGGAACTTTCTGGTTGATGGAAGTGTTAATAATCTTTGTAGAAGTTGGGAAGATATTAGCATTTTAAAAACTCATAGAATTGAGTGTATTTTATATTTATGCATTTTACTGTATGAAAATTTTAATATTAAGAAAAATATTAAGATTACCAGTAGTGAAACAAATAGATATAAGCCTCCTGATATGATGGCACTGAGAGGTATGCACCATCACCTCTAACATTCCTTCCGGAAATGCATAGCCTGGATCTAATCATAGGAGACATCAGACAAGCCCAATTGGGGATTCTACAAAAGAATTACAAAAGAACTGGCCTGTAGTCTTCAAAAATGTTAAGGCCATGAGAGAGAGAGAAAAAAAAAAGCTCTAGATTAAAGAACTAGAGAAATGACAACTAAAAGCAACATGTAAACCTAGATTAAATAAATATTGGGTGAGGCAAAAACCATTTTGCAAAAATTTTCTTTTGCTAAAACATTAATGGGACAATTTGAATAAGTGTTATAGATTAATAATGTTATGTATAAGTGTTAATAATTACTCTGATTATGTAAAAGATATCCTTTTAAGGAAATACATATTTAAGAGTGGCATCAAGTCCTGCAGCTTGCACATGGTTCAGGAAAAAGATAGAATGGGTACGCAAATGTAAAATATTAATAAAGGTTGAGCATCTGCAGTCTAAAACTTTTTGAGTGTGGCTGTCACACGCCACAAGTAGAAAATTCCATACCTGCTCATGCGACAGGTCGCAGTCAAAACTTTGTTTCATGCACAAAATTATTTAAAATATTGTATAGATTACCTTCGGGCTATGTGTATATGAAACCAAAATGAACTTCATGTTTAGATTTGGTTCCTATCCTTCAGGGTGTTTCACATATGCAAATATAATATGCAAATGTTCCAAAATCCAAATTCTGAAACACTTGTGGTCCTAAACATAAGGGATACTTAAACCTTTATGACAATCTAGATGAAGGTTGTACAGGAATTCTTGGTACTGTTTTTGCTACTCTTTTATAAGTCTGAAATTATTTTATGTTATTATTTATTTATTTTTTGAGACGTAATCTCTCTCTTGTCTCCCAGGCTGGAGTGCAATGGCATGATCTTGACTTGCTGCAACCTCTGCCTCCCAGGTTTAAGGCATTCTCCTGCCTCAGCCTCCCAAGTAGCTAGGATTATAGGCATGTGCCACCACACCCAGCTAATTTTTGTATTTTTAGTAGAGACAGGGTTTTGCCATGTTGGTCAGGCTGGTCTTGAACTCCTGACTGTAGGTGTTCAACCCGCCTCAGCCTCCCAAAGTGCTGGGATTAGAGGCAAGAGCCACTGCACCCAGCCCTGAAATTATTTTAAAGTAAAGTTAAAAATAAGACAAAGCAAGTAGAGTTGAAGAACCAAAAAAAATCCACAGATAACATCTACATCAAAGCAAAATGAAATTTCCCCACAAACCCCTTAAGTAGACAAGGACAAACCACCAAAAAGAGGCTTGGGTAATACTAGCATTTTTGCAGAGGGAACTGAAGGGAAGCAGCAGGACACGTGACAGCATAAAGAATGCCAGCAGAGCCAGCTGTTTTTCTGGAAAGCTTGCAGGGCATATTTGAGAAGAGCAGCAGTTAATTGGGAGTGGTTTTCCATAACGGAATAACTGGTAAATACAGGGGCTCTGGGATAAGGTATGAAGGATCTGACTGGAACACTCAAGAGTTCCTGTATTAACTAATTAATAATTCCCTGTATTAACTTTCTCTATTCAAACTACTGTGTGGTAGTTTGAATAGAGAAAGTTAATACAGGGAATTATTAACTATAGCAGTATTGGAGTAATGAAGGATTGGCTAGTAAGAACTTTAAAGAAAGTAGAAATAGCATATAGGTGCAGTTGGGCGGCTCACACCTGTGATCCCAGCAAATTAGCTAGGTGTGGTGCGTACCTGGTAGTACCAGCTACTTGGGGCTGAGGTGGGAGGATTGCTTGAGTCTAGGAGGTTGTAACTGCAGTGAGCCCAGATGGCGGCACTGTACCCTACCCTATGTGACAGAGAGAGACCCTGTCTCAAAAAAAAAATACCCACACATAATAAGGAGCAGCCACTACCCTTAGGGCTAAGACGGAGTGTCCAAGAATGAGTCCCCCTTTCCCTACCACCACTCCAGGGCTGAGATTCACACCTGGTTAGAAAGGGCTCAGTTGTGGCTCACTGAATGGCAGAGTAATTGCTGATGTGCTTCTCTGGGGAAGCGCGCTCATGAGAGGTGTCACTCTGCTACAAAACTCAGATGAGGTGCTGAGGGAAGCTACTGGTCTCTGAGCTCACTTGTACGTCAGAACCTGGCTTTGAGGAACTGGGTGCTTCAGGAGCCTGCTGAAAATGCACATGGGAACAGAAAGTAAAAATCTCTCCATTGTTCTCCACTGGCAGAAGTTAACATGCCAGCTGTCAAAGAATTTTAAACGTCCAGACACATTTATGCAGAACCAGCAGAAGGGATGACTTTGTAACTACGAAGTAGTAACCAGCACAGGGTTCTATCATTGTTCATACTAACGGGCCACTATTCCTTTCCAGAACAAAGCCCCTCACTGAGGACAGACTGTTGGAAATATAATCCAGATTGAGCCACAGATCTTATAAGGAAAAAGAACAAGGAGCAGGTTAACATCACAACAGACAATGCAAATGCAGTGTATCTGTATACAGATAAGAACTGTAACATACTATCTTAAAACTTAATGATCATGCTGGGTGTGGTGGCTCACACCTGTAATCCCAGCACTTTGGGAGTTCAAGGTGAGTGGATCACCTGAGGTCAGGAGTTTGAGATCAACCTGACCAACATGGTGAAACCCCGTCTCTACTGAAAACACAAAAAATTAGCCAGGCATGGTGGCACATTCCTGTAGTCCCAGCTACTTGAAAGACTGAAGCAGGAGAATGGCTTAAACCTGGGAGGTGGAGATTGCAGTAAGCTGAGATCGCGCCGTTGCACTCCAGCGTGCACAACAAGAGCAAAATTACATCTAAAAAAAAGAAATCATAATCTGGAAAAACTCAGAATAATGGGCTAGAATTCTAGAGAGAAGTAATAAAATATTTCAGAAAAATAAAGACTAAACAAGAAAGAATAAATACTAATAGTTTTCAAGAATTAGAAGACAGAAAAGGAAAATTTTTAAAATGAACAAGAAATACGTAGATAAGTTAAAACTGGGGAAAAAATTAGTTTGGCAGAAAAGACTAATACAGATATATAATAGGATCCTCCCGCCCCTCCCCAGAGCAAACCAAAACAAAGGAATAGCTTAAATAGTGAAAATTATAATTCAAGAAAATTTTTCTGAAATACATTTGGATTTGAATCTATAAATTGAAAGGACAGCCAGGATGAGTAAGACATACTCTTATAAAATACTAGACTTGAACAAAAAAAAGATATCCTTTGGCCATTCAGACATAAAGACTGAGTTGTTAAGAGACAGAAAACCGGATAGACTGTGACAGCAAAGATTTATAACAAGTAAATGGAGTAACAATTAGATATTCAAAGAAAATGTGAGCCGAAGATTTTGTGCTTTGTCAACATCAATGTGTAAGTACTTGGAATATTGCTCTTTCTGCCCTGCCACAGTGGTGCGAGTGAACATCCTGCCCGATGCTCTCAAGAGTATCACCAGTGCTAAAAAGAGGTGAACGCCAGGTTCTTAATTAGGCCATGCTCCAAAGTCATGGTCCAACTTCTGGCTGTGATGATGAAGCATGGTTATATTGGCGCATTCGAAATCATTGATTATAGAGCTGGGAAAATTGTGAACTTTGCAGGTGGGCTAAACAAGTACAGAGCCCCACCTTTGATGTGCAACTCAAAGATCTAGAAAAATGGCAGAATAATCTGCTTCTCTCCCTCCAGTTTGACTTCATCGTATTGACAACCTCAGCTGGTATTGCGGACCATGAAGAAGCAAGGAAAAAACACACAGGAGGGAAAATCCTTGGATTTTATTTCTAGGGATGCAACACATATTTACAAATAAAATGCCTCAAAAAAAAATTGGAATATTGTTCCCATGGCATTTCCTGAGAACTACTAGAGAACAAGCTTCTGACAAACTAACCAGAAAGATGATAACAAAAGGAATGGTGGTAAATAGTAAATGTATGGCTAATTGCAGAACTAAGATGAAATGAGGTTTAAAAGAGAGTTAGCGTGTGATAGTTACGTGATCTGACAATCTGGATATAGTATAACTTTTTCAAAGTGGAAAAATGGGGAGAACATGTCCAAAAAAATAAACATTTTGGTATCTGGTGAAATACATTGCTATTCTGAAACTTGTACTTAATATGGGATAAAGCAACTAGATACGATCATCGATTCTGTCCTTTGTATGCCTGAGAATCAGGATTCTGTGTAGAAGGAAATAAAAACAAAATAGATGTTCCGTAAAAACCACAAGGGTTCTCAGTTTGAATTGGAGATATCAATAATAGGTTATGGGTGTTAGCTTTGGGGAGAAAAATAAATACTTCTAGGCGGTTCTGTCCACTGAAAAGA
Organism: Cacajao melanocephalus; assembly: GCA_963573385.1. NCBI lineage: Eukaryota > Metazoa > Chordata > Mammalia > Primates > Pitheciidae > Cacajao > Cacajao melanocephalus. The sequence goes on along the minus strand of CAUYLG010047130.1, from coordinate 52,383 downwards.
CAAAAAACAATGAACAACCCCATAGCAGTGAGTGGCTCTACTGCCCAGATTGTGATCTTGAAATAGTTTATCTGGTCAGGATACTTATAAGAAGAGCTTGGAATATTTTTTTCATACAGATAACAAGTATTTAAATAACTATTTGGGTTGTAGCAAAAGGATTTAGAAGCCAAAGTGAAGAGGGTTCCACAGGCCAAGCATGAGACAGTTTTATCCATCAATTAATGATATTAACAGCGAGGGTTCAAGTCACATCAAATAGGATTTAAATCTGTGAATTCACAATGATACCTGCCTCACCTTAGGAACAAGCATGTATTTTATCTTTTCTGTATGAACTGTACCATTGAATCACCAAATAGTAGATGAGGGGAAGTTCCTATTTATGGGAATGTACTAGTTTATAAAGAATTATAAAATTAGATCATTGTTTTTGCATCTTGTATTGAGTCAACAGTTTTAGGCTATGAGCATCAGTATCTGCCAACATCACCAAGAGAAGCACAACCAGATGTGTGTTTCTCCTAATGGAAGAATATAAAACCACCACCAAGGATTCTGTAACGTTTAAAACCAATTTATAGAAAATGCAGAGGTATAAGATTTTCTAAAAACTAGTAGATTAAAAGTTGAGATTATTTTGGAGACAAAACTGTGGTGTCTAGTGAGACACAGTTGGATAGTAAAAAAAAAAAAAAAAAAAAAATGCAGTGATCACCATAAGTATAAGCTTTTTTTTGTTTAGTTTTTTTCGAATGAGATTTGTAATGTCTTTGTGGTTTGACTGGTACTGTTATGTTGCTTGAACCATATAGTGTTTAAAATAACTTTTACTGTAATTCATTTGTTACATATTTTTTTCTCTGTTTATATTTTACTATTTTTGAAAGTTATAAAACTGTACAGTTTTGGCTGGGTGCAGTGGCTCACACCTGTAATCCCAGCACTTTGGGAGGCTGAGGTGGGTGGATAACCTGAGGTCAGGAGTTGGAGACCAGCCTGGCCACCATAGTGAAACCCCGTCTCTACTAAAAATCACACACACACACACACACACACACAAACAAAAAAATTAGCTGGGCATGGTGGTGGGTGCCTGTAATCCCAGCTACTCAGTAGGCTGAGGCAGGAGAATTGCTTGAACCCGAGAGGCAGAGGTTGTAGTGAATGGAAGTCGTACCACTGCACTCCAGCCTGGGTGACAGAGCGAGACTGTCTCAAACAAAACAAAACAAGAACTGTACAGTTTTATAACAGTGGAAAGAGGTAAAAGATACTGTATAAATAAGAGCATTGTCTCTGAGAACCCTGGATACAATATGACTAAGAACACATGCCTATTAAAATGAAGCAAGGAAACAACCACAGCTGTTATTGCTGGGTACTCTTTCTACCTAATACTGTTCCATCTAGGGGAATGTATTTATCTGTCCTTCAAAACTGTCACTGATTTGTCCACTTAAATAGCGAGTTGGTAGTTCCATTTGCATTTGTGCTTGTTCTCCTATCATAGTGGTTCTCACCTTGATTGCTTGAAAAATACATACCTGCTAGAGGCCCTGCCCCTAAAGATTCTGATTTAGAAGGTCTGTAGTGGAGTCCAGGTGTCTTTTTGTTGTTTGTATAATGTTTACAGGCAGTTGTGCTGAAAAGCCATTTTCCAGCTGGGCACGGTGGCTCACACCTGTAATCTCAGCACTATGCTATGGCAGGCCAAGATGAGCGGATCACTTGAGGTCAGGAGTTCCAGACCAGCCTGGCCAACATGGTGAAACCCCATCTCTACTAAAAATACAAAAAATAGCCAGGTGTGGCAGCGTACTCCTGTAATCCCAGTTACTCGGGAGGCTGAGGCAGGAGAATTGCTTGAACCTGGGAGGTGGAGTTTGCAGTGAGCCGAGATCCTGTCACTGCACTCCAGCCTGGGCAACAGAGCAAGACTCCGTCTCAAAAAAAACAAACAAACAAAAAACAAAACAAAAACATGTTCTTTCCTACCCTGTTACCAAATTGTAAAGTTTAGGCTAGGACAGCAGTATCATACAGTTACTAAGTCTAGTCTATTACTCTTAACTCTTCTCTGCCCTTTTACTTACCTCTTTCTTTACTTCTGTTGCCTTTATTATCCTCCTGGACTATGCAGTTGATCTCCTACTGGTCTCTTAGTTGATATTTAAACCTCTCAGATCTATTTTTCAAGCTGCTACTAGAGTGGCTGTTATAAATTGGTAATTAGATTATGTTAACTCTGCATGAAAGATGGCTCCCCATTACCTGCAGAATAAAACTTACTCTCCCATAAAAAGTCCTCCACCAGCTGACTCTTGCCTACTTTGCCAGATGATCTCTTTCCCCACAGAAGGGCCCCCTCCTTCCCTAGCACTAATCATGCTGAACTATTTGCAGATCTGTGAATATTCTATTCTATTTAATGCTTCCCTAGTGTGCAGTGAGCTTTCTTTTCCTGGAATTACCCATTTTCCAGCTTTGGAATTCATCTTTAAGGATTCCTAAATCACCTGCAGTGAAACCTTTTCTGATAGGACTTCTCTATTAAGTAGAATTGACATTTCTTCCTGAGTACTCCGTATTCCCTGATACGGAATTTTTTCATAGTCCCTGTAACCTTTTATTGTACTTGTCTACAAGGTTTTGTAGTGAAACTGACCCTTGTGAAGACAGGGGCTCTTCTTGATTGTATTTCTAGCAGTCTTTGGCATATTGTCTACCCTTGCCCTACACCTGTCTTAGAGGAGTGATTACTATACATTTCACTAACCAGATTGTCCTTTAATCTGAGGAAAGTGATCCACATCCTTGTTCATCTAACCTTCAGTGCCTCCTTATTTGGCATACATATCCTATAGAAAAGTAGGAATTCGCACATTTGGTCTGTTTATTTAAAAAATAAAATCCCTTATATCAAAGGAAATGAAACTCAGGAGAGCATAAGATTAACATACTACCTATTGATTTTGCATTTCAACATCTTCTGTTTGTTATAATTCTGAATACAGTGTTAAATTAATAAGTGCTGCAAATATGTAATTATTTGATAGGTTTCATGGTGATGGCTACTTTGTGAAAAGTGCCAAAATGATCAGCTTTCTATATCAACCATTCATATCCCTTTTTTCCTAGCCTTCCTTGAATCCAGAAGCTGGCAAACAGAATCAGCCATGCAGACCTATTGGGACCCCTTCTGGAGTATGGGGTAGGTAGATTTTGCCATTTTAAAGGCATAACTTTAAAAATTTTTTTCTTAGCAGGGAGAGGAACAAAGATTCCTTTATCTCATTTTGTTTTATCTTGTTTCTCATCACATGCATTTGCCCATGGTAACTAACATCCAACTATAGCAGGTTACTCTGCCCCACCCCGCCCCAACCCCAAATACCATTGAAATGGTATCATGGGGCCGGACGCAGTGGCTCACGCCTATAAATCCCAGCACTTTGAGAGGCTGAGGTGGGTGAATCACAAGGTCAGGAGATGGAGAACATCTTGGCCAACATGGTAAAACCCCGTCTCTACTAAAAATACAAAAAAATTAGCCAGGCGTGCTGGCATGCACCTGTAGTCCCAGCTACTCAGGAGACTGAGACAGGAGAATTGCTTGAACCCAGGTGGCAGAGGTTACAGTGAGCTGAGATCGCACCATTGCACTCCATCTCAAAGGAAAAAAAAAAAAGTTATCATGGTACTGGAGTCAGAATACAGACACTGAGAGCTTATAGAACCCTGAATTTGGAAGCAGTTGTTTTGGTGGTGGTGGTTGTTTGAGACAGTCTCATTCTGTTGCCTAGGCTGTAGTGCAGTGGCATGATCTCAGCTCACTGCAACCTCCATCTCCTTAGCTGGGATTACACCACACCTGGCTAATTTTTGTATTTTTAGTCCAGACGGGGTTTTACCACGTTGGTCAGGCTTGTCTCAAATTCCTGGCCTCAAGCGATCCACCTGCCTCAGCCTCCCAGAGTGCTGGGATTGCAGGCATGAGCCACTGCGCCCAGCCTAGAAGCAGATTTTAAGTAGAAAAAGTTTATAAAAAGTAACTTTTAATTAACATTGCTAATTCACTTATAATAACTAAATTTTATGTTATGGTTGTCTTCTAAATATATGCTGAGTATACATATATATATGAATAAATGTGTGAATAATATATGAATATATATATGTGTGTGTGTATATATACATATAAATTTATATCTATCTATATTTATTTTTTTAAGGACACTAGGTCTCGCTATGTTCTCCAGTCTGGTCTTGAACTGCTGGCCTCGAGCATTCCTCCTGCCTGGCTTCTCAGTGTCATTAAATACAATTCAGAAGTGTTCTTTGTTATATAATACCATATCCTATGAATATACCATTTCATTCAACCAGTTTCCAATTGTCTGATCTTTTATGTTTTGGCAGTTATAAATAATGCTTGTTATAGAGGGCGAGGGGGAAACATATATAAATGCCACGTGTTTGCATATATTTGTTGGGAATAAAAAAAAAATAACAGATATGAATCTGCCTTTTTTTTTTTCTTTTTTTTTTTTTTTTTGAAATGGAGTCTTGCTCTATCACCCAGGCTGGAATGCAGTGACGAGAAAGGAATCTGTGTTTCAAACCAAACCTAATCTGTGGCATTTTTCCACATTGCCCAGGCTGGTCTCAAACTCCTGGACTCAAGTGATGTGCCCACCTTAGCACCTCCAAGTGCTGGAATTACAGGCGTGAGCCACAGTGCCTGGCCCTTGGATTTATTGTTTGGTTCATGCCTGACTGATTACATTGTACATCAGACATACTGTGCCCCTGAAGGACTGCTAACATCTTTGGGCTTCTGGCTGATGTATGCATTTAGTATTAAGTTCCTCATGTGCTGCATTTTTTCTGCGTTCCTGAGTAGTCTCACTTTTGATAGTATCTATTAAGTGCATTCCAGGGAATGTTTAATCCCTCTGTCTTAACTGTCAGTTGTTTTGTTGACTATGGCCTTTGTATAAACTATGCTTCATGTTACACAACAGGTTTGACATTCTTTTGTCTCTCCACTGTTATATTTAACAGAAAACCCACCCAGTGCCAAGCAACCCTCCAAGATGCTAGTTATCAAAAAAGTTTCCAAAGAGGATCCTGCTGCTGCCTTCTCTGCTGCATTCACCTCACCAGGATCTCACCATGCAAATGGGAACAAATCTTCATCCTTGGTTCCAAGTGTCTATAAGAACCTGGTTCCTAAGCCTGTACCACCTCCTTCTAAGGTATGATTTAGAATCAGGTTAAGAACCTTGTACAAGAGAAGTTTGGGAATAAATCAGAAAAAAATTAATAAATTTGTTTTTCTTGCCAAATCAGTCACCAGATACTCAGTACCTGTTATATGTATAGTATTTTACTATCTCCAGACTCCTGCCAATTGGATTTTTAGTAGACCTCTCATACTCATTAGCTTCATTTCATAATCTTTATCCTGATTTGCAGTTTTCTTTCTTTCCTTTTTTTTTTTTTTTTTTTTTTTTGATACAGTTTCTAACTTTAACCCCAGTTGGAGTGCAATGGCACAATCATGGCTCAGTGTAACCTCAGCCTCCCAAGTAGCTGGAACTACAGGTGCATGCCACTATGCCCGGCTTATTTTTTGTAGAGACAGGATCTCATTTTGTTGCCCAGCCTGGTCTCTTAACTCCTGGCCTCATGACAGTCCTCCCACCTCAGGTTCCCAAAGCACTGAGATTATAGGCACATGGCCCCTCTGGTTTTCTGTAATAGCAACAACATCCATCTGATCACTCAGCTTGACTACTTTGGCTACTTCTCTTCCTCCTTAGTCATTCTCCTCAGCCAAGGAATTACAAAGTCCCTATTAGTTATTCTTTCTATGCTGTCCTTGTTCAGGACTTTGTCATCTCACATTTACTGTTGTAGTATACCTTTCTATTTTCTCATGTCTCTTGTCCTGCAGAACTGCCAGAATGATCATCCCAGGACAACTGAAAATATCACATTCCTTCCTGAATCCCTTCAGTGGCTCCAAACCATTTATAGAAGGGATTGGTAAATTTTTTTAATTTGAGGGGCCAAATAATAAATATTTTAGGCTTTGCTTGATACGTATGATTTTTGTTACACATTGCTTTTTTTTTTCAACTCCCTAAAAATGTAAAAAAATATGAGCTCATGAATCATACAGAAATGCCTCAGGCGAGATTTGGCCCATGGATCATAGTTTGCCAGTCTTTTAATCAGCGTCCAGACTAAGCAGTGGCACGTGAAGTTTTCTCATAGCCAAACTCTAATACTTATTTATCTTAAATAGTGATGGGTTCTCACAGTATTGCCCAGGCTGGTCTCAAACTTCTGAACTCAAGCCATCCTCCCGCCTTGACCTTGCAAAGTGCTAGGATTACAGCCTTGAGCCACCAAGCCTGGTCTTTATTTATTTATTTATTTATTCATTTTTTATTTTTTATTTTTTTTTAAAGACAGGGTTTCACCACGTTGGTCAGGCTGGTCTTGAACTCCCGACCTCAGGTGATCCGCCTGCCTTGGCCTCCAAAGTGCTTGGATTACAGGCGTGAGCCACTGCACCTGGCCCAAGCCTGGTCTCAATAATTTCACTGGGAATAATTATTCTACTGATAATTATTGGAGTTTTTAAGATGGATTAGATCTATAAGAGAAGAGGATAGAAGAAGAGGAGTAAAGAATGGGATAGTACTGACAAACTATATTTCAGAAAAAAATGGTAAACTATCACAGAAATACAAGTGGGTGAGTTTGCAATAGCAACAGGGGAAGCAAGTTGAGGAAAATAACTGAAGAAAAGCCTTAGTGATTAGAAAGTTCCAGGAGACTTTTTTTTTTTCAGGCATTTCTCCTGGTGTCCAGTAAAGTAGGTCTGAAACAATATTTCAAGGACTTTTGGAAATATGTGGAGGTAGTGGCACCTTTTAACCTTGACAGTAAAAGGAAATAGATCGAATATAGGTGGTGGAAAAGATAAGTGCATAAATGAGGAAATCTGTAGGAAGAAGCCACTGGAAGCAACTTGAACTGTACTTGGAAGAGAGGAGGTCAGTAAAGGGTCATGGACCAAGACCATGGTCATGTGGGAATAAAACTTAATTGACAAGTACAATTTTCTTTGAAAAGGGTTTAGGATACTTATTTTTCTCTGATGTAGAAGGGAAAAAATGTGAATTCAAGTGAAGAGAGCAATTACAAAGAAAGAAACAGCCAAGCATGGAAGTTAACTGCTGGGCTATGGAATAGACAGATTCCACCTTGCTCCTTCTTCATCTTACAACCTTGGGCAAATTTCTTCACTTCCAAGTCTCAGTTTCTTCTCCTATAAAATAGGGATAATAATACCCACCTTTTTTTGTGAGGAGTAAATAAGAAAATTTTATGAAATACCTAAAACTGGCATATAATAAGTGCCAATAAATGGTATCATTCCCAGCCTGCCAGCACACCTTATGTTTGTCCCAGTTCTTGAGTAAGAAAATGTCATTGTGTCCTCAAGGATCTAATTAAAGGTAAAAAAAGTGACAAGGATAAAAATTATGATACAAAACTTAAGATTACTTTAGCCCTGTTGTGAGTCAGGGGTAGAATGAAGATTGGAAAACTAATATAAAGCTTCTGCTCTTGAAGCTTGAACAGGTTGGTAACAGTTGGCAGAGAAGGGAGGTGGTAATGGCAGATAGTAAGGAAAATTAGCAAAAGAAAACAGAAGACATTCTACCCTGGGAAATTGGAGTAACTGTGGAAGATCAGGTTTCAGGAAATGTGATTGTGATTCTGGGTACCTAGAATGTGAGATGTTAGAGGGAGGAAGAGGTAAGATAACTAATAAGCAAATGTTGATTTATCCATTAATTCTATCTAGACATTAGCAATAATTATTGAGTATCTGTGTAGTAAACACTAGGTGTCACTAGAGGCACGAAATAATACTTGGCCTGTAATCCCTGAGTTTACCATCTAATGAAGAAACAGATATTTTTTAAAAATTGTCCTTTTCTGCCTGGGAAGGATTGTCAGAGTCTTTACAGATAACTGGGGTTCAAATATATGATAAAGAGAACTGCCATTTGTTGACATCTTACTGTGTTTCTTTGTTAGACCTTTTACCCATGTTAAAGCATTTACTCGTTTAATCCTGGGATATAGGGAATTACGTACTGTGGGGTTACATAGCTAATAAGTGGTAGAGTCGGGCTTTTAACCCAGGTCTGACTTCAAAACCAGAGCCCTTTCTTCTGTTCCAGAATGCCTCCTGTCTTGAAGGATGAAGAATAGAAAACGAAGATGAGAATTCAGTCTTTTGAGTCAAACTTAACTAAGTTGAAATCTTTGTGACACTTTCTAGGGTTGTGATCTTAAGCAAGTTATTTGATTTTGCTAAAATTTTCTCAACAGTAAATTTAAGCAAGTAATTGGAATACAGTTTTTGAATCATCCTAATTCCTCAGTAAGTGGACATTTAAAAACAGTAGTACCGGCCGGGCGTGGTGGCTCACACCTGTAATCCCAGCATTTTGGGAGGCCAAGGTGGGAGGATCACGAGGTCAGGAGTTCAAGACCAGCCTGGCCAACATAGTGAAACCCTGTCTCTACTAAAAGTGCAAAACATTAGCCAGGCGCGCGCCCCAGCTACTTGGGAGGCGGAGGCAGGAGAAATGCTTGAACCCCAGAGGTGGAGGTTGCAGTAAGCCAAGATCACGCCACTGCACCCTAACCTGGGTGACAGTGCAATACTCCATCTCAAAAAACAAACAAACAAAAAAAACAAAATTAGTTCATTAGAAAGCAAGTAGGTGGGACATTCTTGGCAGAGAGAACCTGTTGTTACCCAGAAAATTGATGCAGAATATGGTATGTTTGGAATAAAGGAACCATATTGGTTTGGTATGGCTGGTATGTGAAAGTGGATGGGGAAGTAAGACTTCATGGAGGCCTATATAAAAAGCATAAGAGAGAGGTAAAAGTAGGTAGGAGGTGCAATTTTACATATTATCTACAGAATTTTAACATTTTAAACTGAATAAACAGTTACAAGTAATTGCTTTTTTTACTGAAGTTCACCTGGTTCAACAGATTACAGCAGAAGAAGAGTACTGAGGCTAGAATGCTAGAATGCTTAAATCCATTGAAAAGAAGGGAATTCAAGAGGTAAAAAGAGAACCAAGAGAGTGAAGCATCCGGAACTCAAGAAGGGAAAAGGGGACAGGTTCAGAAAATATTGTAATGAGCAATATCACACTTCCTAAAGAAGACAGATTTTTTAGAGCTGGCCTTTGTAATGTAAAGATGAAATTTGGGCCAGGCGCAGTGGCTCATGCCTGTAATCCCAGCATTTTGGGAGGTCGAGGTGGGTGGATCACAAGGTCAAGAGTTCAAGACCAGCCTGGCCAACATGGTGAAACCCCGTCTCTACTAAAAATATAAAAATTAGCTGGGAATGGTGGTGCATGCCTGTAATCCCAGCCACTTGGGAGGCTGAGGCAGGAGCATTGCTTGAACCAGGACCCAGGAGGCAGAGGTTGCAGTGAGCCAAGATCGTGCCACTGCATTCCAGCCTGGGCTACAGAGCGAGACTCCATCTCAAAAATAAAATAAGAAAAAATAAAGATGAAGTTTTTGGTTATTTATGAAAGAGTTGTTTTACTAAAATGGGGATAGAGGTGAGTATTGCAGGTAACTAAGAAGTAAGCAGTTAATGAGCAAGTGAAAGATAGCTGATACTGTCTTACTCAGAAGTGTGGCAATAAAAGGAAGGTGATATATAAGATTGAGCAAAAATAAGAAGTCTGGCTTTTTTCTCCTAATTTCAGTAGGTGGGTTAGCATATTTGGTAAACTTGAAAGAGAACAAACAGTGTTAGAAAGGAGGAAGTTCCTTTGAACTTGAGGGGCAAATGGGAGAGGAGGTGGGAGAAAGTTTGAGCCCAGTGATTTTAGAATTTTCAGTCCAGTAGGAGAAGATGACCACTTGAAGTGGAGCAAGTTAGGACTGATTCAGAATTTAGAGGAAAAGGAGAGAATATTTGAAAAACAGAACAAGAACAAAAAACTGGTTGTACAATTCATTTTAATGGACTTTTACATATATAATCATCTAATAAAAACAGGTCTGGGACATAATGATTTTTCCAAGGGTAGTCCAGCTATCCCATAGGGTTTAAGTTACTATCAATTAAGTTGAAATAAAATTGGCAGAGATGTAGATACTCTGTTTTATGTAACAGAGTAAATCTTTTGTACTACTGTGGCAGAAACCCAAGTGTTTCTGTGCTCTGAAGTGACATTGTTTTAAAGACAGGACATCTGGTGACTCTGCAACTCAGGAAAGGTCACAAATCATCTTTGGTGGTTAACCTGACACAAGCAACCATCTTTAGATTTTCATTAATGCAAGAAAGCAATTAATCCTCTCTCTGGTTGGGTCATTCTTTCTCTAATCTGCTTGCTTGTTCTTTTTGGAGGCATTTTGGGATAGTGAAAAGGCAATTTCATTTACTAGCTGAATAACCTTGAACAAATTCTTATGGTCAGTATCATTCTCTATTAAAAGTCAACATAACAATTATTAGGCCTCGTTGATTTAAAAATTAAATAAAACTGTGACCATCATCTGGTACATGGCAGATAGTAAAGTTAATTCCATTCCTAAAGCTATTATTTTGTCTTCGTTTAATACCCATCAACCAAGAAAGCACTCAGGAAATGAATTCATTTCACTTAGGCCCCTTCTTTGTCCTGGAGGTCCTCAGCTCTAAATGTTTATTCTGGAAAAATAAGCACCACTCCATTGACCTGCCTCATCTTCCTTTGTCTCCTCAGACAGCGTGGTTAACTCCGTATTCCAGCTATCCATCATAGTAGGGGATATGGCCAGAGTGACAGAACGGGCCCAGACCTTGCAAGGTTGAGTAGACGGGCCTCCAGACTAAATCAGGATTGTTCAGCCATTTACAATAGTCACCCTGACCTGGAACTAGGCTATTGCCATCAGAGTTCCTGGAAAGCAGCAATTTTCTGATGCATTTTGTGGGCTATCAGGATTACATCCAAAGTTAAACACTATTAAAAAAGTTTTGGGATTCAGTAAATTTGGAAAATGCTGTATAACTGCCTCTCAGGTTCCTGTGTGCAGTTAAATGCTTTGAAAAATTGCACAGTAAAGAACGTTGTTGAACTTTTTTCACCCTAGTCCCTCCCAAACTCATTGAGCTAGAGCCTACTTTTTGAGAAGTCCCTATTAATGTCCCATGGCTCTTCTGTATCCCATCTGCCTTTTTCCTTGAAGTGCCTCACCTCTAAAAGAGGTTGCATACTTCCCAAACATGTTAAGACAGGTAAGCCCTGGAAACTTATGTTCTCATATAACATTTCACTCTTTGCTTTATGATTTTATAAGCTGAGCTGCTGTTTGTGTGCTTGTTCTGACTGATTTGTTCTTTCATCCTGTATAGCCTAATGCATGGAAAGCTAACAGAATGGAGCACAAGTCAGGATCCCTTTCCTCTAGCCGGGAGTCCGCTTTTACCAGTCCAATATCTGTTATCAAACCAGTAGTACTGGCTGGTGGTGCAGCTCTGAGTTCTCCCAAAGAGGTGAGTGAGGATAAAGCAAGGCAGCTTTTTCTGAAATTTCCATTTCCCATTCACTTGTATGCTAAGATAACCAGTGTAACATGTATAGCTGTGACACTTTCTTTTGTAGCTGAGAATTGTTTTTTTATTGATGTTTTCTGTTCACATCCAAAAGTGGGCAGTAGCTAAATGGGGTAAATGCTCAGTGGTGGACCAAGGTCGTGCTATGTTAGATTGGCATTCTGCTGGTGTCTGTAGAAAGATCAAAGAGGTGCCTTGTAAGCCAGCTACTCTTAACTGTATAAACCCTGCAAAACTAAAGTCTGCTTAAATAAAAGGATTGTTTGGTTTAAGACAGAGTGATAAATAGGCTACCAAATTCTTGAAGTCAGTGCTGTATAGAAGAGAACCCCAGTTCCTGCTCTTTGCTGTCAAGAGCAACCTATTTGTGGTATTTGCCCAGAGTCCTTCCAGCACCACCCCTCCAATTGAGATCAGCTCCTCTCGTCTGACCAAGTTGACCCGCCGAACCACTGACAGAAAGAGTGAGTTCCTGAAGACTCTGAAGGATGACCGGAATGGAGACTTCTCAGAGAACAGAGACTGTGACAAGCTGGAAGATGTAAGGACATAGGCTTTTTCTGGGGTAGCCTAGGAATTTTCCTTTCATGCATATGTGCTTTCTTCTTCTTCTTAAAGGATAAAGATGTGGCAATATTTTTAAATGTACAGAGATAGTATCTGTAGCTGTAACTCCCTTCTAGACCATGTAGCAAAGTGAGATTAATCCTTTAAAAGTTTGTGTTTTACATTTAGATCTGTGACCCATTTTAAGTTTATTTTTGTGAAGGTTGTAAGGTCTCTGTTTAGATTGATTTTTTTTTTTATGTGAGTGTCCAGTTGTTCCCTCACCATTTGTTGAAAAGACTATCTTTTCTCCATTGTATTTCCTTTGTCAAAGATCTGTTGTCTATTTGTGGGCTCTCTGTTCTGTCCCATTGAACTATTTGTGTCATCTGCTGCCAGCACCACACTTTTTTCCCTCCACACATCTTACGAGCACTTCACCACACTGTTTTAATTGCTCTAGCTTTTGTGCTAAGTCTTGATGTCAGATAGTTATCAGTCCTCTGGTTTTATTCTTCTGTATTGTGTTAGCTGTCCTGGATCTTTTGCCTTTTCTCTTTCTTCTTTTCTTTTCCTTTCTTTTTTTTTTTTTTTTTTTTTTTTTTTTTTTGAGATGGAGTTTCACTCTTGTTGCCCAGGCTGGAGTGCAATGGCGCGATCTCGGCTCACTGCAACCTCCCCCTCCCTGGTTCAGGCAATTCTGCCTCAGCTTCCAGAGTAGCTGTGATTACAGGCATGCACTACCACGCCCAGCTAATTTTTGTATTTTTAGTAGAGATGAGGTTTTACCGTGTTGGCCAGGCTGGTCTCGAACTCCTGACCTCAAGTGACCCGCCTGCCTCGGCCTCCCAGAGTGCTGTGATTATAGGCATGAGCCACTGCGCCTAGCCTTGCCTTTTCATTAAAACTTTAGAATCAGTTTGGTGATACAGCAGGTCCTCATTTGTAAATGGGGAAAAATCTATGGGCTGAGACTGTCTTTTGGAAAACACTTTCTGGGTGGTGACTCCTTGATTTCATAGGTTGCTTATATTACCACAAAGGAACCTTAAACCAAGTGTGTCCTTACTTTTCCTTATTGCAGTTGGAGGACAACAGTATACCTGAACCAAAGGAAGATGGGGAGGAAGGCTGTCATCAGAATGGTCTTGCCCTCCCTGTAGTGGAAGAAGGGGAGGTTCTCTCACACTCTCTGGAAGCAGAGCACAGGTAAGTGAGGGAAGACATCACAGGGCATGCAGTGTATGACCCTTAAGGACCTTGAACATACTGGAGAAGATATCTCAGACAGAGGCCCACATGCAGAGAGAAGTGGCCCAATCATAACTTGTTTTCTGTGTATGCCCCAGGTTGGCCTGTTGCCCGTCAAGCATTCTTTCCCAAACTCAGCCATCTTTTTCACAATCTGCTCTCCAAGACTTTAATATATTTTAACTTCAGGCCAGGCAGGGTGGCTCACACCTGTAACCGCAGCACTTTGGGAGGCTGAGGTGGGTGGATCACTTGAGGTCAAGAGTTCGTGACCAGCCTGGCCAACATGGTGAAACCTCGTCTCTACTAAAAATACAGAAATTAGCTGGGCATGGTAGTACGTGCCTGTAACCCCAGCTACTAGGGAGGCTGGGACAGGAAAATGGCTTGAACCCAGGAGGCGACAGCTGCACTGAGCTGAGATTGCACCACTGCACTCTAGCCTGGGTGGCAGAGGCGCCATCTCAACAACAACAAAAAAGCCAGACTGCAAGTGCTCTTTCTTCCTTATGCTATCTTGGTTTCTGCTTCTGCTGTCTCTTCTGTAGCTCTTCCTCTCTCAACAGTGAAGAGCCTCCAGTTATTTATAATCACTCAAGTAGCTGAAATTAAAGCTTATCCCACAGGGAGGAAAACAATTCTTTCTTTAACATCAGTTGCCCCTGGGCAGAAAAGTTTTCTGTGGAAAGTGGTGGGCTGTTCACTTAGGCTTAATGATGGCATATTTTCTTTACCTGTCCTTCTGTGTCCGCCAGGTTATTGAAAGCAATGGGATGGCAAGAATATCCTGAAAATGATGAGAATTGCCTTCCCCTCACAGAGGATGAGCTCAAAGAGTTCCACATGAAGACAGAGCAGGTATGTTATCAACCTTTTTCCTAGAGACCAGTTAGTAGCCTGAAGAATAAGAAGTCAGGACAGTCCTTGCCGTTAGGAAGCCTAGTTTAATATGAGAGAAAGACCTTGGCAAAAAAATTACCTTAGTAGAAATGTAGTGGGGCTCCTAAATCTGCCTGGGAAATAAGGATCCCCAGTGATGGATACAAAAACTAAGTGTCAGTGATTAGCAGATTCTAGAAAATAGTATGCGCTTTCATCCTCACAGCTCTAACTCCTTACCAGAACTACACAGCTGTGTTTCAGAGTTATGGTCTGAGCTCTTGGTCTTTAAGGAAGCAGGTTCACCTTCTCTGCTTCCTGTTCTGCACTGTAGTTTCCTGGTCCTCTGGCCAGAGCTAAGAAGCTAAATAGCTTGTGTCAGCTTATTCAACAGTTGCTTGGATTCTTTCTCTGAATAAAACACTGGCTACATCTAGGGTGAACAAGACAAATGGGATTTCCACAAAAATCCTTGAACTTCTGGTGGCATATATTTATAGGACAAATTACAATTGGCTATGTCCTTAAAAGGGGCACAGCACAGGCTGATGTGAGACCTTGACACTCAGAACTCTGTTAGAAATAAGGACTTTCAGCTGGGCTCAGTGGCTCATGCCTGTAATCCCAGCACTTTGTGGGGGGCCAAGGTGGGCAGATCATGAGGTCAGGAGTTCGAGGCCAATATGGTGAAACCCCGTCTCTACTAAAAATACAAAAATTAGCCGGGTGTGGTGGTGTGCACCTGTAGTCCCAGCTACTCAGGAGGCTGAGGAAGAAGAATCGCTCAAACCCTGGAGACAGAGGTTGCCGTGAGCCGAGATCGTACCACTGCACTTCCAGACTGGGCAACAGAGCAAGGCTGTGTTTTGTCCAGCCTGGGTGACAAAGCAAGGAATAAGGACTTTCAAGCCCCATCCCAGACATACTGAATCTGAATCTGCATTTTTGAAAGATGGGTAGATGACTCATTGTACATTAAAGTTTGGAAAGCACTGCTATAAGGGATCTTGGAGGGTTTCTTAGAAGCACCCGCACTCCACATTCTACCCATAGTTGAATTGAGGCCTGGCCTTTCCCAAGACTCATGGGTCAATACAGACATTGATGTTTTTTCTTTTTCTTTCTCTCCCATACTAAACACAGCTGAGAAGAAATGGCTTTGGAAAGAATGGCTTCTTGCAGAACCGCAGTTCCAGCCTATTCTCCCCTTGGAGAAGCACTTGCAAAGCAGAGTTTGAGGACTCAGATACCGAAACCAGTAGCAGTGAGACATCAGATGATGATGCCTGGAAGTAGGCATATAATGCTCACCATTAAAGCAGACCCAGTAAACTCTGTGTGTTTAGGGAGTATACAAAAGAAATCGTTCTTTTCCTTTTCTTATGTTGTTGAATACGTCATTCAGAAGGGAAATAATCATATCCCAAAGACAGAGCGATTGGCTTGTTTTGCTTTTGTTGTTGTTATTCCCTGTTATCTGCTTAATAGAGAGAAGTTTGTGTGGTGGAACAGATTTTTTAAACACACATACACATAGTATATATGGGGCGATGCACAGGTAGGAGCTGGCAATGCAGAGAGAAGAGACACTGGTCTGCAGCAACAGCTTCTACTACCAGCCCTTGGGGCACTCACCCCTGTGCTCAAGCAATCATTGTCAATGACAAAGTGACTATTGAAGTTATAATTGTATTAAATTAATGCTAATAATTTGGATATTTTATTTTTGGCTGCTCGGGTAACTTTAGCCCTTAACCAAGCATATGTGGTTTTATGTTTTGTTTTTTTTTTTTCTTTTTCCTTTTTGGGTACAGCTGTAAAATATTTGGATATAGGAAATGTTGTGTTATTCTTGCAGCCTTGATATTCAGGGTGGATTGTAAAATATAAATTTTTGTGAGATTTCAAAGATTAAGATTATTTTGATAACATTATTTACAGATTTAAAAGATGTGGTTATCACAAGTCTTGAGGGGGAAACTACTGCATAAAATAACTAACTTGGAATAAATATTTTGCATCAGTTTGGATTGTCTGGTGTAAGAAGTATATTTTCTTTAAAATCGGATGAGTGGATTCTTTTTTAGGGGAAATATTTTTAGAAGTTGGGGTGAATGTGAATTCAGACACAACTGTTTCTCTTTTTAGCAGATACTTTTTTGATGCAGAAAAACCTGTGCAATAAATTCAGTAATAAAGTCAGAAACCAATTTTTTTTTTCTCAAACTGTTTTTTAATGCCCATGTATTTACCAATGTACATATTTTAAGGGAAGTCTGTTCTGTTTTCCTGCTAAATAAGAACTTGGAGTGGGGACTGGGGGAGAAACAATGCTAGCTGGATGGCTAGTGCAGAAAGCAGGTTTTTTCATTCAGCAAATACTTTTTAATCCCCTGTTGTATGTTGCAGGCATTATGCAAGGCTCTGAGGTTGCATGGAGTACCCAGCCCAGCAGGGGAGAGAATAGACAGTAACCTAAGAAAAGGCCAGGTGTTCAGGAGCAGCCTGGGGAACACAGCGAACTGTCTCTAGAAAAAAATAAAATCATTAAAATAGCCAGATCTGGCCAGGTGCAGTGGTTCACGCCTGTAATCCCAGGACTTTGGGAGTCCAAAGTAGGTGGATCATCTGAGGTCAGGAGTTTGAGACCAGCTTGGCCAACATGGTGAAACCCTGTCTCTACTAAAAATACAAAAAAATTAGCAGGGTGTGGTGGCAGGCGCCTATAATCCCAACTACTTGGGAGGATGAGGCAGAAGAATTGCTTGAACCTGAGAGGCAGAGGTTACAGTGAGCCGAGATGGTGGCATTGCACTCCAGCCTGGGCAAAAGAGCAGAGACTCTGTCTCAAAAACAACAAAATAGCCAGGTCCACGTGGTGGCACACACTTGTAGTCCTGGCTTCTCAGGAGGCTAAGGGAGGAGGATTGCTTGATTCCAAGAGAGTTCAGGGCTACAGTGAGCCATGATGGCACCACTGCAGTCCAGCCTGGATGACAGAGTGAGACCCTATCTCTTGAGGGGGTGAGAAAAAGTAGTTATTCTACTGAATACCTATCACTGTTGCACCATTGTAAAGTCAAAACTGTCAAAAGTCTAACCATTGAAATTGGAACAAACTTAGTTATTGAAAAGTAGGCTTTGCTATTATTCTATCAGAACGTATTGCTAAAAATGTACTCTATGTCATTTGGAATTAAGCTGAACTGAGATGACATACTTTGAACACTTTGTAACTTGCTGCTGGTCGGTCATACCTTGACTTTAGGTACCGTGTAAGGAAATGTCTTAAGTCCCTGTCTTGGTTAGAAAAGGGGGTTTCTTAAGAAATATGTGGCCATCTCAGAGCTTCTGCATATTTTTGAGAGAGAGAGGGGAGTGAAGACTTTGAACAGCAGTTAAGGTCCTTTCTGGCTTCTGGCCAATCTTGGGAGAGAAAGGGTTTCTTTCTGGACTTGATTCCCTCATCTGATAGATTCCTTCTGTTCTCCCACAGCTTTCATTTCTTGGGCTATGCTGATTAACTCCATCTTCGCTAAAAACGAATCAGGGAATGGGAGTTAGAAACTGCTATCCCTGGTGTGACATGGTTTCCAGGCAGAATGCTGGAAAGGTCAGAGTGCCTCCTTTACCAAGTAGTTCTCTGGACTGGAGAATGGTAGAGACTGTTAACACAGCAGTGAAAAAGATGACACTTGCCTTTTAGAGGCTATTAAATGACCAATGATGGAGTAAGTGATAAGGGTCCAGCTAGTCTAGGAGGCAGCTGTTTTTCCTCTTTATTAAACACAGGGAAACCAACATACAGTAAGAGACTTGCCGGCATTCAGACTTCGTACTGCTTTTTCAAGCCAGTGGCTCCTCCCAGACAGCCAAGGTTTCCCCACCCATTCTCCTGACCTGCCCAGGCCTGTGGTTGCTGTCCAGGGAGCTAAGGCTCTCCCTAAACATAAACTTGAAGATCTCGCAGACTTAATAGACCTGGCCTTTCTTCTCTGCCTCGCTTTCTCTTTCATCCCCCTCTGCCTTTCCCCTGCTCTTGCTCCCTTCTGCAGGTCTTGGCTGATTTCAGGAAACGTCTCATCCATGGACTCCCACTCTGGGGAGCCAGAGCTCCTGCCTTGTGGGAACTGTGACATGGTTTTCCGCTCTTCAGCTCTGTTAGCCACCCACACTCAGCGCTTCTGCATTGGCCACCCGACCCAAGAGATGGCATTTGGAGCACAGGCCTCAGTTGACACTGAACTCCAGCAGGCTGCGGTAAGGGCCTCTGTGGCCATGGGTGGGGATTGAAAGGAGCAGGACCTTACAATTCCTCATCCTACTACACCCTGTCCCCAGGTTGTACCACAAGAACTCCAGGGCCTCCCAGACCAGCAGACCAGTAAATCTGCTCTAAAGAGTTTAGCAGAGGAGGTAGGGCCACCTACTTTTCCCCAGGGCTCAAAATGTTGATCATCTTACCCAAACCTGTAGATCATACTTGAGACAGATTCTGTCCATACAAAGATCAAGGATTACTTACCTTCAGGTGCAGTGGCTGCGGCTGTCCCTACAGGAAATGTGGCCCTGGATAACAGAGGTCCCCAGGGTGTCCGCACAGCCCTGGACACGTTCCGAGGCGCAGCCACAGAGCCCCTTGTCCAAAGCGGTGGGAAGCCCCAGCGAGCGGCTGCGGACGCTGCTCAGGACTCGCGCAAGGCGCGTGGTGGAGACGGAAGCGCAGAGCCGGGCCCTGCAGCAACGCGGCGAGGGTGAAGGAGAAAGGCGGGACCAAGGACCTCCTCTGCCCTCGCCCTTTGGCTTAAGCTTGCTCGGGCTAGTTCTGACTCTATCCTGCACTCCCTCAGAACTGAGTCAGCGCCTCCAAGGTGTGGCCCGCCCGTGGGGCGGGATGTCCCGCCTATTTGTCCTGGAGCGGGAGATTCGGGAACTCCGAGCTGAGGCCGGGCGGACGCAGGGAGCTCTAGAGGTGTTGGGGACCCGCGTTCAAGAGCTGCAGATGGAGACAGGGTACGGCCTGACGTAGCACACCCCCGGAAAGTGCAGCTGCGGGGCGGGAGTGGCGGGCCAGCTGTTGCTCGGGCCTCTGATGCATCACCGTCTCCCTGAGTGTTGCCTGCCACCCCAGGACCCCACTGAACTCCGGGCGAGAGAGAGAACTCTATTGTCCAGTGTTAAAGGGCAACCCGGGAACTCTGGCTGCCGAAATCTGGTGAGGGCCGGGGTCCAGAGATGGGCATGGGGCGAAGCGCTGAGCGGTTCTGGAAGGATGGCCTTCCTGTCCCCCACTCCCTAGGGCCCTGCGGGAGGCCTACATTCAAGGTGGAGGCCGGGACGCCGGCGTGCTGGGCCAGATGTGGCAGTTGCAGGTGGAGGCATCAGCACTGGAGCTGCAGCGGTCGCAGACCTGCAGAGGTGAACAGGAGGGCCTCTCGGCAGCGGTGGTCAATCCTGGGAAGAGAAAAAAACTCGAGGGAGGGCCTGTGGCTGTGGATAGGATGTAAGCTGTCAACTCCAGCCTTATCCAAAGAGCCTTAGCGTTGGAGGGCTGCTCAGGTCACCAGAGGTCACACTTGCTCATCGCAGGAAGGGCAGGTGCCTCCTCAGGGGAGCTTCCAGTAGTGGAGGCTGAAAACCGGCGCCTGGAGGCAGAAATCTTGGCCTTGCAGTTGCAGAGGGGTCAGGCACCCTTGGGTCAGTGAGTACCCCAACCTTATCCCATCCCACCTATCCCTCCGCAGCAGGCCTGGCTCAGGCAGTGTATGGGGAACAAGACCCGTGTTTGTCACCCCCTAGGTCGTGTCTGCGCGTGTGTGTTCCTATGTCCTCAGGGATCCGCCACCCATTTATGGACCAGCTCTTGGGGGAAGGGTGTCTCAGCTAGCTACCTGCTTTGTCCAACTTAGGGGCACTGTTAAACTCTTCTGCTCCTAGGGCCCCAGGATCTGCGACTCTTGGGAGGTCCCAGCCACCGACTGAAGGGGAAGAGAAGTCCCCCACTCCTCCCACCGCCGCCGGTGGCACCTCCGCTGCCACCACTTCCAGGCTTCAGGGAGGTCCGGTTCTTGAGTGGTTTGAGAAAGGCTGTGAGAACGCAGGGTGGAGTGGGGGAACAGGTTGGGGGCAGCTCTGTTCTGAGCAGTTGGGGGAACATGGGCAGTTCCAAGGCTTTCTGGAGGAGTCAACTCTCTTCCCCACAGCCACAGCTTCCTGCAACAATGACCAGAAACTTGGGCCTGGACGCATACTTCCTCCTGCCCACATTGGATGTCCTGGGCCCTGCACCCTACGATCCTGGGTGAGGCTTGTGCCATCATCTTTGACATCCTCTGTGACTTGGCCAGCACTGCTGGTTAAGGGAGCCCACTAGGGCCATAAAGGATTGGGGAGCTGCCTGACAGGAGGGAGGTTGAGAGGAGTTGGGTGTGTCTGTGCTAAGACTTATGTTCCCCAGGGCCGGCCTGGTCATTTTCTATGATTTTCTGCGGGGCCTTGAGGCTTCCTGGATTTGGGTACAGCTAAGGACTGGCTTGGCACGCAATGGACAGGATACAGAAGGGACCACAGCATTGCTCCCAGCCCTTTGCCTGCCCCCACCTCTCGCTCCTGGGCCCACGGGCAACTGTGCCATCCTTGCCAGCAGGCAACCTGTGCCCAGGTCAGTAGGTGGGGATCCTGACTCTAGTACTCTGCCACAATTGAGGCTTATTCATCATTCTGCTAAGTTTTCTCATCTGTATAGAAAGCCCACTGGCTCTGAAGGGCTAAGTCCTAGAAAGGGACTGCAGCTCTGGTTTCCAACACTGCTTTTTGGTTATTCTACAGACTGCCACCCTCACCATCAGTATCATTGGTCTGTGAGCTGCAGGTCTGGCAGGGGCTGGCATGGACTAGGGCACCACAGCCAAAGGCTTGGGTCTCACTTGGGCTATTTGACCAAGATCAGCGGGTGCTAAGTGGCCGCTGGCGCCTCCCACTTCGGGCCCTTCCTCTGGACCCCAGCCTTAGCCTTGGGCAGCTGAATGGGATTCCTCAGGTGAGTGTGGAGGGCGGGCATTGGGCATACACCAAGGTACAAATGCAATACTATTCCATCTTTCCCTAGGCAGGTCAGGCTGAGCTCTTTCTGCGGCTGGTAAATGCAAGAGATGCAGCTGTCCAGGAACTGGCAGAGATCAATCCAGCAAGTGTCCATGAGTACCAGTACCCACCTCCGGTGAGGGCCCAACTACAGCTAAGGATACCACAGCTACCCATACCAGTGTGGCTGGTAGGGCTAATAGCCAGCCTTTATTGACCACTTATTAGTGGTCAGTCATTAGCAATGCTTCCTTGTTTGATCCTCACATCTATATGAAGTAAGTCCTGCATAACAGATAAGGAAATCAAAGCAGGATCAGGTTAACTTGGTTCATAGTGAGAGACTCTAAGGAGACCTAACTCCAAAACCTGTGTGCTTAACTTTCACATTTTTGCTCCAAACCTGCTTTCTCCCTGTTCCACAGGTGTCCAGCACATCTTCACTGGAAGCCAACTTCTTCACCCCCACAGTTGGGTTTGCTGATCCTCCACCTCCTACAGAAGAGCCCCTCAGTGGCATCAAGGAGAGATGAGGGTTTGGGCCCTCACCAGTTCTGACTTGCCCCAGTGAGTTTCTGAACACAAGTGAATGTGGGGATAAGCAACTGAACACACACATGACTGGGGCCGAGATGGGGGCCTATTTGCAGACCTACTTCTGACATTGGGTCTAGAAGCAACTAGCAGTTGAGAATACGAGCTCCAACCACAGCTTTACCATCTCTCACCAAAGTCCTTAATTTTTCTGTACTTCTTGTTTTTGTAAAACAGACTAAGGATTAAATGAGTGAGTTTGTCAGGTATTTATAATATTGTCTGGCACATATAAAGGTGACTAGGGGGCATTAATTCCAACAAAAGTAAATTCCCACTGGTTTTTTGGTAAAGCCAGTTTTATCACCAAACTTACTCAAATCCATTTCCTCAGTACTTCTGCCAGGAAACCTTTCAGGTTGCTCAAGATATCCATAAACAGGAAGCTCCTGAGGCCTTATGTACTTATATTCTGGGATAGGGCCCCAGCCTAAGGTTGTTCCCCCAACAAGGGTCACATGTGAGATCTAGCTAAAATGAGATGCTGTGCCTAGTCCTAGATCCCAGTGCCAACCAGAGGAGGTCAAGCACCTGGGAGTAAACTACATCATGACTGTCCTGACCAATAAATAAAGGGGGAAAAATCCAATTGTAGAGACATGCCTGCAATCCCAGCTACCTGGGAAGCTGAGGCAAGAGAATCGCTTAACCCCAGGAGGCAGAGGTTGCAGTGAGCTGAGATCATGCCGTTGTACTCCAGCCTGAGCGACAAGAGCGACTCTGTCTCAAAAAGAAATAAGTAAAAAAAAAATAAGGCTGTTTTAAAAAAAAAAAAAAAAGGGGGAGTGGGTGGGAGTCCTCAGGACCTGGAACATATATTGCAAGGGCATTTTCAGGAAGAAGAAACTCCAAAGCCAGGATAAGCCAGAGATCTTGCAACCATGAGTTAGTTACTGTGACCAGCCCAGAAAAACACCTAGTCTGAAAAATGGGCTTGAGTTGAGGGGTCGGCCTAGCTCCCTCTGCCTTCAGTGCAACAAAGCAGCCCTGCGAGTGTCGACTACTAAATTGAATCCCCTTGGGTGATGTAGGGCAGGCATTGTTTCGAATTCAGATCCTAACAGGTTCTTAAACTGAGTCAGGTCCCAGGCAGTTCAGTCTCAAGTGAGCCCTGAACTTTAGACACCAGTGAGAGCCCAACCCAGATGGCATTAATACTAGTGCCTTCACCAGCAGCATCTTTGGAGTGGTGGTTTCTGTCTTTCAAACCCTTTACTGCACACAGAAATGCTCCAGGCAGTCAGGTATGGTGATTCACACCTGTAATCCTAGCACTTCTTTGGGAGGGTGAGGTGGGCAGATCACTTTAGGTCAGGAGTTTGTGACCAGCCTGGCCAACATGGTGAAACCTCACTCTCCAGTAAAAATACAAAAATTATTTTAGCCAGGTGTGGTGGCACAAGCCTGCAGTGGTACCTACTCAGGAGGTTGAAGCAAGAGAATCATCTCTTGAACCCAGGAGGGGCAGAGTTTGCAGTGAGCCAAGATTGCACCTCAAGAAAAAACAGCCTAGGATCCCACTGTAAGGTCTTTAAACACAATTCCAGACCAGGAGATTTTTAGCATCTTTATTTGAGAAGTCAATTCTGTAGATAGATAGATAGATAGGTAACAATTCCAAGTGTTGATACATTTCAACCTCTATATACAGAAAATAACAAACCACCAGCCAGCCTCCCCACATATTCTTCCAACCACATCTGAACTGTCCATCATCACCATCAGTCCCTTGTATTTTCAAACCAGAGCTCAAGTGTAAACTGTTTGTTTTCCTTAGGGATCATTCCCCCAACCCATGTTTTCTTCAGAGTTCTTTTTCCAGAATTATAGCCCCAGCTGAAAACTAGGTGGATGTTAAGACAAGTACCATCCTAACCCTGGCTCACAGCCAAAGTCCATCATCCATTTTCAGCACTGAAGAGCAAGATATTCACCAAGTCTTGTTTTTGTAGCCCCCATCCAGACAGCACCACTGAAGGTTTGCAAGACAGCCAGGTTCAGTGTATTTGAAAACAGAAGAAATATAGCACCATTGGAAAACAAAAAGGCCTACAGCCACACTTGATCAACTCCACGTTAGACAAGACAGGAATTAGGGATCAGGACTTGCAACACAGTACAGAAGGCCAAAACAAAACCTTTAGCTACTATATAAAACGAGGAGTGCTCCAAGGCCGATTCAGCCAATAATTAAGAAAAAAAACATCAAAGCCTCAACCTTTGCTTACAATCTTTATTGAAGTTATACAAAAAGAATCCTCCAAAAGTGAAAAAATACATTATATACAAAAACACTTTCCCTTGGGAGGAAGGCTCTGCCCCCCTCTTAACATGCAGTGCTTTCAACTGTAGCTCCAGCCTCCACTGTCCCCTCCACTGCCACTCGGCTTTCAGCCCGATTCTCAGCCTGGAAGACAAATGGAGCCTGGGCATGAGTGAGCCTACTTTGAGCCATTCTGTCTTACATAACTGAGGACTCAGTCAGAGGAACTACATACAAATCACCCAAACTCTGCTTTGCTCCCTATATTAACAGGGCAGTGACCACAATGTACAAGGACATTTCTTGAATTCTCTGTGATAATGGGGCCGACAGAGCCAATAATCGTATCACATGAAAAGGAGAAATGACTTATGGGTTTTTTCCCCAGGTCCTGAGAACAAGGAATGAGGCAAGAGGCCAAGCCCTGCTTAACTGCGCACCTCCTCCGTGTTTTCCAAAACTTCATTTCCACTGGAGACAGCATCCCCACTGCCTCCGTTCACCTCCGGCTCTTGTTTGGCTTTCTTTGCATCATCTTTCCGGGGACTCTCTTCCTCTGGTTTCCTCTAAAGATATAATTACAAAGACTTCAAAAATGTGCTTAATGTTTTTAAAAAAGACAACTGAAAAACATTTCCTCAGTCCTTGTGGGGCAAAGATCCTGAACACCAAGATTCACAGGTCTAAGGGTCTGTCACTCTAGCCACAGACAGATGCTATCCCTGTACTCTCAGAATAAATCTGTCGCATCATAACACTCGAGGCCCCTGTACCAAAAGCACAATGGGGGTAAGGTTGGGGTGAGGAGATGTGAATGTAAATTACTGTAGAAGTTTGAATTCCTGTGTTTGAGTCAGGAAAGTTTTACTTCCCCTATCCACCAAAAGAAAAGAGCCACCAGTAGTAGGCAAAGTGCTGCTGAATGGCTACTGTCAAAGAAAACCTGCCAGCTGCTAATCCAATCCTTCTCTGCAGCTTTCATGACAGTCTTTGGGCTTAAAAAGGCCAGGACTCTTTCCTAGAATAGATGTGCAAATAAAAACTGTCTTCACAGTCGGGAACGTTGGCTCATGCCTATAATCCCAGCACTTTGGGAGGCCAAGGCAGACGGATCACGAGGTCAGGAGTTTAAGACCAGCCTGGCCAATATGGTGAAATCCCATCTCTACTAAAAGTATAAAAATTAGCCACGCATGGTGGCTCTTGTAGTCCCAGCTACTCGGGAGGCTGAGGCAGAAGAATCGCTTGACCAGGGAGGCAGAGGTTGCAGTGACCTGAGATCGCACCACTGCACTCCAGCCTGGGCAACAGAGCGACACTCCATCTCAAAACACACCCACACACACACCTGTCTTCACTTACAAATCCTTACCATCTTTGGAAAAAGTGTCTTACATGTACCAACTATATAGAGAGGGGTTTATAGGAAAGGTATTAAAAATGGAGTCTGAGGAAAAGGTAGAAAGCACTGCATGCAGACTTACCTTCTTTCTAACAAGGTGGGAAATATCAGTTACACAATTGGATGAGGAGGCACCATCTGTTGGCTTTCTACTGGCAATCTGGCAAAATAAGCCTTTATTAGTAATTGGTCAAGCTATACAAGATCAATGCTGAGGCTTTTATGATTTATGTTTAGTTTTTTAGAGACAGTCTATGTTTCTAAGGCAAGTATTGAATTCCAAGCCTCAAGCAATCCTCCTGCCTTGGCCTCCCAAAGTGCTGGGATGACAGGCAAGCACCACCACACTGTGCCAACACTGAGACTTAATAAGTGACCAAAAACCACCTGAATACCCACCATAGAGACTGAAGACACTCCTCCACTAGGAGTGAAACCTGAAGTAGAGCTCTCCACCTGTATGAGAAATGACAAACCCAAACTGGTTTCAGGATAGAATCCAGGCCACTCACAGGTATCAGTCACCAACCAAACAACTGACCTCAAATGCTAGTGGTCTCTATGTAGTGTCAAGATCATCTAACCCTGGCCAACCTATGCCTGTCTAGCAGCCACCCAAAGCATAGGCAGAGTGTACATAATAAACTAAATCTTCCATATCCTACCTGCAGGGTAAAAAGCTCTGTGACATCCTGACAGCCAAAAACAGAACCAGGTAATTGTGGTGAATGCCTCTCAGTAAGTCACCAATTTATGCAAATGAGTTCTCAGAGATGGAAACAGCAACTCACATTCGTTAAGAAATGTCTATTTGTTCAGTACTGTCAGAAGTATTATATTTTATACATATGTACTACAGGTTGGGCATCCCATCTCTTAATCCAACAATCTGAAACTTTTTGAGGACTGACATGACACTCAAAGGAAATACTCTCTGGAGCATTTCGTATTTTGGGTTAAGGACATCCAACTGCTCAGTATGATGCAAGTATTCCAAAATCCAAAAGCATCTGAAATGCAAAAACACTTCTGGTCTCAAGCATTCAGGTAAGGATACTTAAGCTGTATTATCCATTTTACAAATGGGTCAGCTGAGGGAGAGAAATGCCCATGGCCACACACGGTTAAGTATGGAATTAAAACCCAGATAGTTTGGGGCTCCAGAATATTTCCTCTTAACCACTATTATTATTTGATAGGAATAATGAGATGAGCCCACCAACTTCCTGGAAACCAAGTCATGATGAAAAAAGTTCCTGGCAAATGGAGTACTAACATAAATGGTACAAACATACTATTATCCAAATCTTAAAAGGAAACAGAACCAACCAGAGTAGCTTTCAGAGCCAGTTCAGCTACATTCCCACTACGCTGAGACTCCTTTGCATCTTCTATTTTCTCTCTAATTTCAGGTAGCAGTTCCTTCAGCTCCTCAATTTCTTTCTTACATTCAGCAGATGATCGTTCAGCCTCCTTCACCTGCTCATTTAGTACAGCTGTAAAAAGAATAAGTGATAAGTAACGGCACAAAAAAGAACCACTTTTTTCCTTGTTAATTGCTGGATCCAGCATCACCATGAAGCAGCTCGTCTTCACTCACCCATTCTCTTTTCAATAACTTCAATAGATTTGCTGAACTGTGCCACTGCCTCATCATACTGAGAGTTGTACCCATAAGCCAAACCCAGTTGGTAGTGGGTCTCTGCAAGGAGACGGTCGTGGGCTTCCAAGTACTGTTCCTGCAGGTTTAGGCAGGACTGGAATTCCTCCACAGCTTGTACATAGTTCTCTAACGAAGACAAAAATAAGAGCAAGTAAATGGACAGCATTTAACATAAAATACTTCCAGAATTCAGACCCATCCTATGGGAATATGCCCCTATTTAACATTTCATTTTTGTATGTAGTATGTTTCCAGTCCCCTTGACTATAAAGAATGTCAAAATGACTTTTAAAAACCTATTCAAAGACTTTCTATCAGAGTACCACTTGGAAGAGACTGTTCATTGTCCCATGTTCTACAGGGAATCCAAACCTGTCTTTTTAATGATCAATCAAGTTGAGTTCTAGAGAATTTGTTATGGGAGGAACAGGAGAGATAAACAGAGTAGGAGAGTGTAAAATTGAAAATGCATTACCAGATTCAACACTGACTTCTCCGAGTTTAAGATGCGCCTGGGCAGCATAAAGCTGGGCTTCTTTTGTTTCTTGCCTAAGAGAAGGAAAGCTGATGAAAAACCTTGACAGTACTTGTCTAACCCTGATTTCTATTTAATCACCAAGCTCCCAACCTGAGCCTAGAAGCACTAAGAGTTTTACCTTTTAAAAATGATCTTTGCTAAATCCAGCATATCCCAGGCAAGCTCTAGGTTCCCAATCTCCTCCTCTTCATTTTCCTGAAGAGACTAAAGTATATTGAAATAAAAAAGATAGGCATCATTTTACAGTACAACTCTATAATTTAGCATAGCTAAAAACAAAAAAGTTGATGTACGATTCAAAATTTGAACTTTCTCCCTATAATCTAGAGAATGGGTCCACATACTATCCTAAGTCATGACCATGTCAGTGGTATTTAACAGTGAAATGTTGGGTTACATACTAACACACAGGACCCCTCATCAATATATCTTTACATCCTAGGCATGAATAAAGGGTCCCTAATCCATAACCAAGAGATAATTATAATAATCATCCCTAGTGCTGGGCATGGTGGCTCATGCCTATAATCCCAACACTTTGGGAGGCTGAGGCAGGAGGATTACTTGAGGCCAGGTTTGAGACCAGCCTGGGCAGCGTAACATCTAAACAAAATAAAATTAGAGAACAAATTAACCAGGCATGGTGGCAGACATCTGGAGACCTAGCCCTCTGAGAGGCTGAGGTGGGAGGATTCCTTGAGCTCAGAAGGCTGAAGATACAATGAGCCATGTTCATGCCAGCCTGGGCAACAGAAACAGGGATTCTATCTCTTAAAAAAATAATCATCTTGCCTAAACTAGTAAGCTACAGTCCTGCAAATTAGCTGGCCATGTTGGCATAAGCCTGTAGTCCCAGCTACTTGAGAGGCTGAGGTGAAGGGATTACTTAAGCCCTGAGGGTCTAGGCTGCAGTGAGCCATGATCACAATCACCCCACTGCAATCCAGCCTAGGCAACAGAGTGAGCTCCTGTCTCCCAAAAAACGAAAAGAGCTGACAATAGTACTGAGTGGCTAACAATGTACCTTGTTTTCAAGGACTGAATCGTTTGGCATTTCTTCAGCCTTATCATTTTCTTTATCATCCTCTTCTGAGCCTTCAGTTTCTAGAAGTAAAAATTCCTCAGTATTGAGAATATAACTAAAAATATCTTCTGACTACTCAGACATTCCAATACACGTGTCAACCTATATTCAGAGATAGGATAGGCCAGATGCTAATCCAAGTGAGTTAACACCTGAAGTGAATATATTGTCAGTAGGTGCAATCTAATTCAAATGTAACTTAGACTAGGAATGTGTATCTTGGTGTCTGGGTCAGACCTTCAGCAATTAAAAGGCTGAGTGTTTCTCTTATAAAAGTCAACCTGGACCATTCAGAATAAGACACACTGGCTACTGCCTCTTATTCACTGGCTAGAAGCTCCCATCCATTCATTCAGCCAGAAGCAAGTGGAGACTTCAGTCAGTGTTTCTGGTGTCTTTAAGCCAGTCATTAGATATACTAACAGCCTGAGAAAGTACCAAAAGTTAAATTATTCCAGTCCATTCAGATCAAGAATGCTCAAGAGACTAGCTTTCCCACAACCGAGCTGTGGAGCAAAAAGCATAGTCCTTACCAACTTGCACCAATGAGCATGCCACAGACTCCAGCCAGCTCTGGCACATACAGAATTTGAGTAAGGAATACTATAACCCCTGTTTTACTCCTGTACCTTGTTAATGACACCCCTAAATTCTGCAGCCATATCAACACTGTATTTTACCGTATTGAATACACTCACAAGTCAACCATCATCTAAAGGTCAGGCTCCTAATCAATAGCTCTACTGTCAGTGATAAGACAAATCAACAACGTTAAGTGAGTTAAATGGGCTTTTTGTTGATACAAACAATTCATGAATTGGATATAATGTGCCTCTCTCTGCCATCTTTCATTAAGCATTTTTAACACCAGCAAAAGAGCTCAAATACTATCTCCAAACACCCTACCATGGGAATATAAATATGGCAATTAGGCCTTAGAGTAATAATATTGGGTTAAAGGATTTTTAGCAGCAGCAGCCACAAAGAAGCTTAGAAAATATTTCAACAAATTTCTTTACTGGGGGCATCAGGGCATTGCCATTGATACCTGGGTACAGGTTGGGAAAGATTTTAAAGTAATGGCAATGGCTTTCTCCTTAACTGAGCTCTCTACCATTCTTTGAAGACAGTATAGATTCCTCAAGAGAAACCAGTAGTATTCTTGAGGCAATTATAGGAACTTTAAAATTTTAATGTAAAACTTCGAAGTAATTAAGATATTTTGTTCCAAATTAGAGGCTGTCTTCTAGTATTCTGATATGAGTAGGAAGAGATACCAGATAAGAGGATAATAGTATCAATTTAATTTTTCCTACAGATTGGGAAGATGAGTATTTATTTTTCTGTTAATTATCCTAAATATATACATCTACGTCAGCTTTTCTGTATATTCAGCTAGAGAATGGGCAGAGTTAATAAAACCACCCATCTGGTCTAAATTTTAGAAACTAAGCCCAGACCCACTTGGAAATTTGGACAAAAAGATAGGCCAGGCACAGTGGCTCACACCTGTAATCCCAGCATTTTGGGAGGCTGAGACAGGTGGATCACAAGGTCAGGAGACCAAGACCATCCTGGCCAACATGATGAAAGCCCGTCTCTACTAAAAATACCACCAAAAAAAAAAAAGGTAATGATGTATAATAGGTCAGGCATGATGGCTCACAACTGTAATCCCAACACTTTGTGAGGCCAAGGCAAATGATCATCTGAGGACAGGAATTTGAGACCAGCCTGTCCAATATGGTGAAACCCCCATCTCTACTAAAAATACAAAAAAATCAGTTGGGCCTGGGGGTGTGTGCCTGTAATCTCAGGTACTCAGGAGGCTGAGGCAGGAGAATCACTTGAACCCGGGAGGTAGAGGTTGCAGTAAGCTGAGATCACATCAGCTTACTGATGTAAGGGGGAGAGGGGAGGGGAGGGGAGGGCAGGGGAGGGGGAAACTTAGCTGGGCATGGTGATGCACACCTGTAGTCCCAGCTGCTCAAGAGGCTGAGGCAGGAGGATGGCTTGGGCATAGGAGTAGTTACTACATGGCTGTAGTAAGCCATGATTGCAACACCACTGCCCTCTAGCCTGGGAAAAGAGCAAGACCCTGATTCAAAGAGAAAAAGAACAGACCAATTATCTTCATTAGAAGGGTATGTATAGCACAAGACATGGCAAAATGTCAAGAGGTGGCAGTAAATAGGGTTTTAATTTTTAAGTGAAAAAAAAAACAAACAAACTAAGATTTCTGCAGAATGGTGCTGCCACGTAAAGACAAATAAAGCACAGAAAGTAAGTGGTTGGGTACTCGAGCCAGTTGTTTGGGTACCCAGCCTTCTTACTGTGTAACTTAATGTGTGACTAGGACAATTTAATTAAACTCCTTTCTCCCATTTCTTCTTTTGCAAAATATGGAAAACTATATTGTCTTTACAAGCAGAACAATATCTGATATACAACACCAAAAGATGCAGTATATGAAAAGCTGGGGACTTTCAAAAGATAGCAATTTTTTAAATAAATGACAAAATTTCTTTTTTTTTTTTTTTTTTTGAGACAGTCTCTCATTGTGTTGCCCAGGCTGGAGTGCAGTGGCGCAATCTCGGCCCACTGCAACCTCTACCTCCTGGGTTAAAGCAATTCTGCCTCAGCCTCCCAAGTAGCTGGGACTACAGGTGCCTGCCACCATACCCAGGCTAATTTTTTTGTATTTTTAGTAGAGACAGGGTTTCACCATGCTGGCCAGGCTGGTCTTGAACTCCTGACTTTGTGATCCGCCCACCTTGGCCTCCAAAAGTGCTGGGATTACAGCTGTGAGCCACCACGCTAGCCCATGACAAAATTTCTAAGAAGTGGGTGTAGGGAAGGAATGAACACTGCCTTCTCCGATGTGCAGTAACTTGGGAAGAATAATATATTCAAGGCAGATCTAGATTCGGATTCAGTACTATGACCCTAAACAAGTCATGTAACCTTTAAACCTCAACCTCATCGCCGTAACTTGAGCAATACTACCTACCACATGGTATTGTTTTAGAATCAGACGTAATTTATGTGAGAGAGCTCTAACAATGTTAATTATGATCCAACTACTTTTTGAACAAGCTGTAGGGGACTATGACATCTCTATTGTAGCTTATCATTCAAGGTCTTTAAGACAGCCAGTTAGCAGAGCTTTTTACCATCCTTGCTCACAATCATTAAGATCAAGACATAGGAATTTTGTTTTGTTTTTTCTATAAAGAACTCCTAAAGCTCAATGACAAACACAATGGTGCTACCATTTTAGCCAATTCACTTCCAGTTACTGAGCCTGTGCTAGCTGGAGTACAGGGACCTGCACATAGGTAGAAGGAAGTTTACCAGAATGAGCTCCAAGTATTGAAGATGGGTCTCTGAAAATCTAAAACTTAAGAGAACTCTTGAAATAGTCTGGCAATTACAAAAAGTAACAAATAGTTGGAATACACCTATGGTTATTAATGCCAATGTTAGATGAACCTTATAATACAGTAGAATCCTCAAATGATAGCACAAGTCAGACGTGCCAATTATGGAATAATTAGAGGCTGATACATCTTGATGAAATTTAATCACAATTAGACCAATAGCACTATAGAAAGCATCCACGCTTTATAACATTCTAAGTAACAAAAAATTGAGTTTAGCAGCCAAAGCAAGCATGAAATGAGGAAGAAAAGCAGCAAGAGAGCTAATGGTTATGTGTTTTGTTGCCTTGAGGAAGGTGGAGGGCCTGTTTTAACTAATGTGAATAAGCCTCTAAACACTTCCTGAAGACTTAAAGGTAGAGAAGGGCAACAGAATTCTTTAACTCTGGTGATACAACACTCAAGGTTAACTGCCTTCATTAAAATGGCATGCCTGCTTCAGTGTACCAATTCAGTGGATTCTACTGCTCTGTTCCTGCTTCCTAACGCACAGAAAAGGAGTCATGTGAACAATACATTTAAAATTCCAGAGGCATGCAAGTGAACATCCATTCAGCATTCTCTGCCAGCCTAGCCCACTACTTCCCTACCTACCCCTCCCCTCATCTACCTTTTCCATCCCACTTTATTGGCTAGTATGCTGCAACAAGTTACTAATAGCTAGCCAAGTCTCAGAAATCACAGAAGACCTATTTTGCAGTTAGTAAAAGTGTTAGTTTATAAGTCAGCTAAAGACTTGCTGCTTTTGATTTAACTTACTTGACTATCACAACCTTGTTAAACTACCCCCTTTTCATTTAGCCCTTTCCTAATCCAAAGGCAGACGGAAAATCCTGAATGGAAGGCTGACTTTTACCCATAATTAGTGAGTCAAATCCAGAATGTACTCCACCCACTGCAGCTCTTGCATATCCCGGTTACCTTCACCCTCTTTCATCTGTTCTTCTCTCTCTTGTGTCTCTTCATTAGCAGCTATCTGAACTTTGTCTTCAGGTGATTTCTCAGTAGCTCCCTGGGCTACCTTGGTATCAACCCCATCTCCAGCTGCCTCAGACTCTTCTACAGACAGCTTAGTCTCCTCCTGACTAGGAACCAGCTTTGCCCTGACCTTCTCCTCTAGTCCTGAGCCATCTTTTGTTTCTGTCAGTCTTTCTATAGAAGTCTGTGGTTCAACAGAAGTCTGATCTCCTACAGCTGACGGTCCACTGACTGCACCATCTTTAGGGAGAACTGTAGCCTCCTGCCCAGGCTTTTCAGAGACTTCTGATCCAGCCTCTACAACTGAGGCCTCTGCAGCCTCTGTTGTCTCCTCTGGCGACTCTTCAGCAGATGGCACTTCTTGACCTACCAGCTGCTCAAGAACTGCCTTTCCTGCATCATTTTCAGAGGTAACTACCTTCTCCTCTGGCTCATTCCCACCCACATCCACTGGCTTGACTGTCAGGTCTAAAGACTCTGCTTCTACCTCCACTGCAGTGCCCTGCTTTTCTAGAGTCACCATAGGCTGCTCTTCTGAAACTTCTTTTGGCTTCTCCTCTACGCTTACAATTACCTCTCCCTGCTTCTCCTGACCTCCTTTTTCTCTGTACTCTTCTTGGACATCAGTTCCAGAAACTGATTGTTCTTCCTCAGCATCTGGTACTTCCTGTTCTGGCTTCCCAGAAGGGACCTCAGCTTCACTCGGTCCTTCTGGAGCTGCTCCTCCTTTTGCCTCTTCAGAGGTTTCAGTTAACCGATCTAGAGTCAAGTCAACTTTTTCCTGTGGCTCCTCTGCAGATTCACTTATCTCCATATCTTCTCTTCCACCCTTCTCCATTTCACTCTCCTGTTCTTTATCAGTTTCAGGCTTTGCCAAAGACTTGTCTTCTGTTTTTTTGGCTTCTTCTTTTTCTCCCATGGCGTCATAAACCTGTTCTCTCAACTCTTCCCTTGCTTCCTCTACATGGTTAAAGAACATGAAGCATAAACATGTCTTCGAGTTTAATGATAAAGGCATAAATGGAAACTAAAAATACATTCCCTTTAAACCCTCAAAAAGCCTACCAAGTTTTAGCAGATGGCCTAAAAATTATCTGCCCCCTAGAGAAAAGGAAAGGGAGCATCCCAGCTAGCAG
Organism: Cacajao melanocephalus; assembly: GCA_963573385.1. Lineage (NCBI taxonomy): Eukaryota > Metazoa > Chordata > Mammalia > Primates > Pitheciidae > Cacajao > Cacajao melanocephalus. Next base: position 17,846 of record CAUYLG010047130.1, on the reverse strand, counting down.
AGCAACTTACTGCAAAAGAAACCCAAGCTTGTTAAACTAGATATTGTTTTACTTGAGCATTCCGATTACCAGTTAGGTAAGAGATGCCAAGCTTTTCATTCTCCCCCATCTGGTATGTAAAACTCTAGTAGCCAAATTCAGCTTAGAAGTTATATAAATTTCATAGACATAAAAAATGTAAAAGGGCACTAAAAGTACCGCTATTAAAATAACTGAACTGCACATGCTGTTAAAAAAAATCTGCATCAGAAAAATATTTAAGGTTGTAATAGTATTTAAAACACCAATTTAATTTTTCTTTTTATCTTTTTGGTTTAAAAATCCCCAATTGAAATAACCAGATTCACTTAAGAAATTGTTATTCTCTTATAAAAACCTGCTGAGTTTCAGTAATCAGCTACCCCTACTGCAATCTCCACCAGATGCAGGCATCACCTCAAGCATCTTAGGAGAGACCATCCAGGACAGGTAGAGCCCCGTTTCCACCACTTGTATAAAAAAATATACAATGTCGCATCTCTTGAATGTCACATACAACTCCACATACCATCTATGTTATCATTATTTTCTACCAGAGATTCATCTTCTGTTTTTTCTCCTTCTTCCTCTTCCACATGCACACCTTCCAAGGCGTTTCCCAACACACCGTTCTCCATTCTAGAAAAACAAGAGGAGAAAGGACCAAAGGTTTGATGGCTAGAACCTAACAATTTTTTCCAAGACAAAAAATATAGTCCTATATTATAAAAGCAAGGGAAGAATAAGTCAAGCGCAGGCAATGTAGAACTATACATACTCAAGGAAGCAATGATCAAAACTTTAATAAATCAAGACTGCAAGAGCACTGAAGAAAATAAGCATATTTTTCCATCCAGCCGCCTAAAAAGCATGTCTCTTGTCAAAAGAACAAGACCTATATGCATTCCCTTTGTAATAGGACCACAATATTTCCCAAACTTTGTATCCAAAGTTTTGGCTATTTCTCTAAATAGCCAAAAATACTCTAGCAAGATTTTCATGGCAAATAATCAGAAAGTTTGATATGATTACAAGATTAAAAACTTACCAGAACTGGGCCAGGCGCAGTGGCTCATGCCTGTAATCCCAGCACTTTGGGAGGCCGGGGCAGGCTGATTACCTGAGGTCAGGAGTTCAAGACCAGCCTGACCAACATAGTGAAACTCCGTCTCTACTAAAAATACAAAAATTAGCTGGGCATGGTGGCGCATACCTGTAATCCCGGCTATTAGGGAGGATGAGAGGTAGGAGAATTGCTTGAACCCAGGAGGCAGAAGTTACAGTGAGCCAAGATTTTGCCACTGCACTCCAGCCTGGGCAACAGAGTAAATAACTAATTAATTAATTAGCCAGGTATGGTGGCACATGCCTGTAATCCCAGCTACTTGGAGGCTGAGGCAGCAGAATTGCTGAACCCACAAGACGGAGGATGCAGCGAGCTGAGATCACACTTCTGCACTCCAGCCTGGGCCAAAAAAGTGTGACTTTGTCTCAAAAACAAACACGCACACACACACACACACACACACACACTCTCTCTCTCTTACCAGAACTTAGATTAAATAGATGACATCATTTCCTAGTTTGTACATACCCTCAACAGAACTTATTCTGATTAATAAATTCTGGTAGAACATAGCCAAGAACTTTTCAATAGTAAGAGTTTATTTTCAACAGTCTCACATGCTAGTTCTTTCCAGTTGTCACTCTATTCAGTCCTTGTTTTGAGCTAGCTCAAGGTGCTTTTAAAGATTCTCGCTCTGGGCGCAGTGGCTCATATCTGTAATCCCAGCACTTTGGGAGGCCAAGGTGGGTGGATCACCTGAGGTTGGGAGTTCAAGACCAGCCTGACCAACATGGAGAAACCCACCTCTACTAAAAATATAAAATTAGCCAGACATGGTGGCACATGGCTGTAATCCTAGCTACTTGGGAGTCTGAGGAAGGAGAATTGCTTGAACCCGGGAGGCAGAGGTTGCGGTGAGCCAAGATGGCACCATTGCACTCCTGCCTGGGCAACAAGAGCGAAACTCTGTCTCAAAAATAAATAAATAAAAATAAAGATTCTCTGTATTGAACTTTGGATCATTCACTATTGGAAAGATCTTTGCTTCTAATGACTCCAAAAGTCAAAACTTAAATATAACTACAAATTGCATCAAGTGCCATTCACAACTTCCAACACTACTTTGAACTCCTTCAAAACTCTCTAGGTAAAACCTATCTTGCTTGGCTCAAGTGAAATCTCAAAGCTGGTAAATAACAAGGAAACTTCAGTTTGTAAATACAACATCCATACCTTGCCAACTCCAGAAGTGATTTCCCATAGAAAAAGAAGGCTTCTCCACACTCATTAGCTGTCTCTCCATACTTCTTACCTCTACAAAGAGAATAAACATCTAAAATCTGAATTAACATCCAGTCTACAACATTTAGTTCTAGTTCTTCAGTTGTAGATTAATATTTCTTCCGTAACATACTCCTTCCAAAGAAACCAATATCCCTCTTGCTTTCAAGTCAAGGTCAAAAGGACATTAAGAAACAATGCATGAAAATCTTGTATGCTCTTTATCAATATGTATCCTAAGTGACATAACTGTGCTACAATTGGTAATATAATTTAGGTATTAAAACAGGTATTCCTCCTACTACAAGATGGATGTGAATATGGACCAGAATAGTTAAAGGACCTTTGGCTGGGACCTAGAAGATGATTAAGGCCCATAGAAAGGCATGATGTAAAGAGTAGACTATCTGGAGTTGTTCTGCGTGGGTTCAAATACTATCTTTAACCAATGAGACCTTAGACAAATTAGTCTCACAGTCTCTTAGTTTTCTCATCTGTCAAATGGGAATGTTAATAACTTTTCAAAGAGCTATTGCAAGAACTAAATAATATATGTAAAAGCACTAAAAACAATGTTTAGCTACCAACTTCTAAGCAACTGAAACAAAGCTAAGAATGTATGAAAAATGTGTCAAAGATGTATGAAAAATGTTATGCTAATAACAGCACTACCAATCATGACTTCCTTGGGCCTAAAGGGTTTCCACAGACACAGAACTTCCAGTGTTCAATTGGGAAAGTCAGGCTGGGCTCAGTGGCTCACGCCTGCAATCCCTTTACAAAGCACTTTGGGAGGCCAAGGCAGACAAATTGCTTAAGCCCAAGAGTTTGAGACCAGCCTGGGCAATGTGGGGAAACCCTATCTCTACAAAGAAAATACAAATATTAGCTGGGCATGGTGGCACACACCTGTTGTCCCAGCTTCTGGGGAGGCTAAAGTAGGGGGATAACATGAACCTGGGAAGTAAGCATGAGAGCATCCCACTGCCCTCCAGCCTGGGTGACAGAGACTCTGTCTCAAAAAAGTCAGTGGCGGGGGAAGTCCTGGACAAACGAGGACAAGGTGTGGTCACCCAAATTAGTGATGATTGAAATACAAGTTACATTACCCAGGAAAATCAAAGGGTAGAATTGCTAGGTGATATTTAGGTTTTACACCTACAGTTAGTGGTACAAACTACATGAAAAATAATCAAATGTTTTAAAACTCTCGCTTTCATGCTTTTTCCCCATTAAACAATCTTTTATAACTCAAGGTTTATTAGGAATATAATATTACATGATTGCAAAATATACAATACTTACAAAAGACTAGCTGCTTCCTGGAATGCATTGACAGCTGCTGGAATATCCCCCATCACCAGATGTTTCTGTCCTAAACCCAATAATTTCTTAGCTTCACTATCCACATCCAGACTGCAAAAAAAAAAGATTTTTTTTCTAGTATCAAGTACTGTTTAAATCAATATTTTCTGAATACCTGCTACATTTGAACAATAGTTTAATTTTTTAAAAACTTTTGGACTACTTTGGCAAGGCCTGGATAACACTTATTTACCATCGCAAAACCAAAAGAAATCTTAAAGGCAACATTCCCAGAAGCTTGACTAGAATATTTTCTCATAACGGCTCATCTACTCACAAAGCCTGTATTGTATGTTACTATAAATATTTGCTAATTAAGCAACAAATAAAAAAGGCACCATAAAAGAACCATAAATTCATACAAACTGTACTAGCTAAAATAAATATTAAAATTAAGAAGCATTTAGGTAAATACGGCAAGAGGCAGTGTTTTAAGATTAAGACAATGTAGTATTGGCATAAAGCAAAGCAAATGGATCAGACAGAACAATACAGAGTACAAAAATAGATCCACAAATATATGACTAACTGAAATTTTGACAAAGGTACTAAGGCAATGCAATGGGGAATGGATAATCTTTCTAACAACTGGTGCTGGAGTAACTATAAATCCACATGCAATAAAGTGAACTTCAGCTGTTACACCTCATACAAAAATTAATTTGAAATGGATCATAGGCTTTCTAAATATAAGATTTAAACCAGCCAGGCACAGTGGCTCACGCCTGTAATCCCAGCACTTCGCGAGGCCAAGGTGGGTAGATGGCAAGGTCAAGAGATCAAGACCATCCTGACCAACATGGTGAAACCCCATCTCTCGTAAAAATACACAAAAATTAGCTGGTCTTGGTGACAGGTGCCTGTAATCCCAGCTACTTGGGAGGCTGAGGCAGAAGAATCGCTTGAACTCGGGAGGCGGTGGTTGCGGTGAGCTGAGATCACGCCACTGCACTCCAACCTCAGTGACAGAGTGAGATTCTGTCTCAAAAAAACAAAAAAAGATTTAAATGATAAAATTTCTACAAAAATATACAGGAGAATATCTTAGTGACTTTGGGTTTGGCAAAGACTTCTTAAATATGAAAGAAGCATAAACTATTAACAAGAGGAAAAAAATCAATAAACTAGACAAACCACTAAAATGAAGAATGTTTGCTTTTTGAAACACTGTTTTAAAAACAAAGCAAGCCAAACTGGGAGAAAATATATGCAAAACTTCTGAGAAAGGACTTGAATACATAACTCTTAGAACACAATAATAAAATTAACAATCCAATAAGAAGAGGGAAAAAGATTTTAACAAACATGTCATCAAAGATACAAGGATGGCAAATAAGCACATGAAAAGATGTCAGTATTACTGGTCACTCAAAAAACTACAAACCAAACCCACAATAAGATACTGTTATACTCACTATAACGGCTAAAATGTTAAAAGACTGACTCAAGTGATGGTGAGGATGTAGAGCAACTAGAACTCTCAAATACTGCTAGAGAGAATGTAATAATAGAATCACTTCAGAAAACAGTTTCGGAGTTTCTTCAAGTTAGATATATACCAACCATATTATCTAGCCATTCTACTCCTAGGTATGAACTGCAAAAATGGAAATGAATGCCCATACAAAGACTTGTACACAAATATTCACAGCAGCTTGATTTGTAAGCCAAAAACTGGAAACCCAAATGGATAGACAAACTGTGATATTATCTACATCATGAAATGTCATTCACTAACAAAAACAACGAACTATTAATACATGTGGTAACATGGATGAATCTCAAAATAATTGTGCTGAATCAAAAAAAACTACAAAAAGAAACAGTACTTACTGTATGATTCTATTTAGATAATATTCTACAAAATGCAACCCATCTTCAGTGACAGAAAGCAGATTAATGGTTGCTGGAGAGGGAATGAAGTACAAAGGCACATGAGGAAACTTTGAGGTGATGAATATGCTCATTATCTTGATTGTGATAATGGTTTACAGGTGTATATATGTAAAAACTCATAACTGTTAAAGTTATGTGCAGTTTCCTGTGGGTCAATTAGACCTTCATTTAATGTTTCTTACAGCTTTAAGAAAAACCTGGGGCAGTTCCATTAATGGAAACCAAATTATTTGGAAGGATAATTGCTCTTCTTAATTCAATCAACAATACTTGGGCACCTAATATTGCTGGGCTCAATTCAAGACACTGAGTGAGCTAAGACCACATGGACAATGTCAAATTGAAGCAAAGCTTTAAGAAGGCAAGCCCAAAAAAAATACGGGGGGGCGGGGGGGAGAAGCACTCTAGGGCAGAGGCAACAGTAAGTTCAAAGCTTAAAGAAGCTTGCTTAAAGTATTTGAGAAACAGAAAAATTTTCCAGCTAGAGTAAGCTGGGGAAGAAATATGGGAAATAAAGGGAAAGAGGGAGAGGGCAGCATCACATTAGAATAGACTTTAAGACAAAACAAGAATAGAATGAGAGAGAAAACCAGTTAGAAATAAAGTCTAAGGCAGGTGGCTCCTGCCTACAATCCCAGCACTTTGGGAGGCCAAGGTGGGATGATCACTTGGGCCCAGGAGTTCCAGACTAGCATCTCTACAGGAAAATATAAAAATTAGCTGACATCATGGTGTGCACCTGTAGTCCCAGCTACTTGGGAGGCTGAGGCAGGAGGACTGTCTGAGCCAAGGAATTCAAGGCTGCAGTGAACTAGGATCACACCACTGCACTCCAGCCTGAGCAACAGAGCAAGACTCTATATCAAAAAAATAAATTTAAAAAGGTCGCCTGATGGGGCGTGGTGGCTCATGCCTGTTATCTTAGCACTTTGGGAGGTCAAGGTGGGCGGATCACAAGGTCAGAAGATCAAGGCCATCCTGACCAACATGGTGAAACCTCATCTCTACTAAAAATACAGAAATTAGCTAGGCATGGTGGCACACACCGGTAGTCCTAGCTACGAGGGAGGCTGAGGCAGAAGAATTGCTTGAACCCGGAGGCAGAGGTTGCAGTGAGCCGAAATTGTACCACTGCACTCCAGGTCTTTTAAAAAAAAAAAAAAAAAAAAAAGACTCCTTCTCCATAAAAAAGGAAAGAAAGAAACCATAAGTATCTAGACAAGAACCTGAAGAGTATTACAGAGGATTAGGTTCTGAATATACTTATTTTAAAATTTACTAATAGCCTAGATATGTAATTTCTTGAATGAAAAAGAGATAAAGCAAATGTCTTATGGCCTGGCCAACTGGTATTAAGTGTTATTAATGAACTATGTAGAACTTTTACCTACATTTAAATCCTAGGATCCAAACCTCATAAAATTATTGAATCATTACCCCCACTTTACAGATGGAAAACTGAGTATTAATGGCAATGATTCAAATCTACACAATCTAGATTAAAAATTCGAGAACATTGCCATTTACTGAGAAAAAGTCAATTGAAGGAAAAGCCAGTGAGCAACAAGGCAATCAATTACTGTACAGTATTTAGCTTTGGATATGTTAATTCTAAGATCCCTATTAGACCTCCAAGATATTATAAGGGAAAAATTTTGGGAGACATATGGGGACTAGAGATACAAATGGGATTCAGGGGCTTAAAGCCACAGGACTTAACAGGGAAAATACGTAGGGAGTGGCTACTAATGAAGAGGTAGGGCTGAGACATGGGAGCCTTCCAACATTTATAGGTAGGTAAGAATAAAGGTTTGGGGGAAAAGTCAGTGAAGGAAAAGAGACAAGAAAATAATATGAAGTAAAGTAACGAAGCTGGGTGCAGTGGCTGACCAACATGGTGAAACCCCGTCTCTACTAAAAATACAAAAATTAGCCGGGCATGGTGGTGCATGCCTGTAATACCAGCTACTTGGGAGGCTGAGGCAGGAGAACTGCTTGAACTCAGGAGGTAGAGGTTGCAGTGAGCCAAGATTGTGCCATTGCACTCCAGGCTGGGTAACAAAGTAAGACTCCATCTCAAAAAAAAAAAAAAAAAACAAAGGAAAGAAAATAAAGTAATGGGAGCAATATAAGTAATGGATTGGGTCAAGTCAAATGACAAGATTAACTCAGACAAAAGGACTACTAAAAAAAAAAAAGATTAACTCAGCTGAGAAATGACTAGAGTAAGGAATATGGGTGGTATTAATGACCACAAACAAGACTATTTTAGTAGAATGACAGAGAAAAACTTGAAGCTTCAATTAAGAACAAAAGAGGAAGCAGAGAAACAGAGCAGACACCTCTTTCACATTTTCCTGTCAAAGAAACTGATGTGAGGTAATAGATGAAGGGAGGTATGAGGAGTCAACAAACAGTTAAACCCGATGATACCTGGTGGGTTGATACAACTAATCTCATAGGAAACAAGAGTAGTATTGTTGCATAGAGAATTACAGGAGTTCTATTCTTAAGTAAATGATGAGTGGGATCTTGTGAACAAATGGAGATGATGGTGTTATGTAAGAGCAAAGAAACTTTGGTGTCAGGATCCTTTACACTGTTATATTACTGAAGCCCCCCAAAAGTCTGTCTATGCAAGTTATATCTATCAGTATCCACCATACTGAAATTAAAACTAAAATAATTTTAAATATTTTAATATGGTACATGTTAATAACATGACTTTTTTTGAATAATAACTCTTCAAAACAAAAAGTTGTTAATAGTGGCAGTTTTACATTTTTACGAATCTCCTAAATGTCTGACAGAAGATAGCTGGATTTCCATATTCACTATTCTGCAATGTTTTGTTTTCACTGAAGTACAAGATTATCTGACTTGACCTAAATATGTAGTTGGAAAGGAAATATTTAGTCTTTTCAGATAACTGGATATTTTGTTACCATACCCAAACCCAACAAGTGGTATTTATTATTTTTTTTAATTTTGAGATGGAGTCTTGCTCTGTCACCCAGGATGGAATGCAGTGGCGCAATCTCAGCTTACTGCAACCTCCAGCTCTTGGGTTCAAGCCATTCTCCTGTCTCAGTCTCCCGAGTAGCTGGAATTACAGGTAGGCGCCACCACACCCAGCTACTTTTTGTATTTTTAGTAGAGACAGTTTCACCATGTTGACCAGGCTGTTCTCAAACTCCTGACCTCAAGTGATCCGCAGTCTTGGCCTCCCAAAGTGCCGGGATTACAGGCATGAGCCACTGCACCAGGCCAACAAGTGATAATTTCTTAAAGGTTAGTTGTACTGTACAATCTGAAAACACTGATGAAATTTGGGAGGCCAAGGCGAGTGGATCACCTGAGGTCAGGCATTCAAGACCAGCCTGACCAACATGGTGAAACCCCATCTCTACTAAAAATGCAAAAATTAGCTGGGCATGGTGGTGCATATCTGTAATCTCAGCTACTCAGGAGGCTGAGGCAGGAGAGTCGCCTGAACCGAGGAGGCGGAGGTTACAGTGAGCTGAGATCACGCCACTGCACTCCAGGCTGGGCAACTAAAGCGAAACCTCATCTTGGGGGTGGGGGGAACCACACTTACTTTTGATATGCTGAAGCACTCCATCCATAATTCCTATTTTACCTATTTTAAAGCCATGTAGTCAAGGACTGAGAATTAATAAACTTAAGTTTGTAGTGCTTCATCATGGACATTCTGTAAGTGAAGGTGATAGTGAAGAACACAAGAGTTGCTAGTGCTGTTTGCTGCCACTGCCTTGATTTATGTTAAGAGGATGAAAGTTTTATCCACCATTATTCTAGCAACATCAGTGCCAGTGGTCAACACAATAAAAAGGCAGTCTTGCTATTATGTAAACAGCTTTAATCTTACATTATTCCTGAAACAGTACTGGAGACCCAAGGGTATACAAGAAAAAAACTTTGAGAACTGATGAATAAGACCATGAACAGGCATTCAAAAGGAAAGAACATATGGGTACAAATTAATGGCACAGTGTTAAGAAATTTCTCTTTGTATACTTTATTCAGTGAACAAACAAAAATCCAGAACCAAACATAAAGCAAAATCATCAAGTAAAAGCAAGATGAGGGATATGATATTGAACGTTTAAGAAAATATAAAGGCCGGGTGCGGTGGCTCACACCTGTAATCCCAGCAACTTTGGGATGCCAAGGTGAGCAGATCACGAGGTCAGTTCGAGACCAGCCTGACCAACATGGTGAAACACCATCTCTACTAAAAATACAAAAATTAGCCAGACATGGTGGTGGTGCACGCCTGTAATCCCAGATACTCAGGTGGCTGAGGCAGGAAAACTACTTGAACCTGGGAGGTGGAGGTTGCAGTGACCCAAGATTGAGCCACTACACTCCAGCATGGGCAACAGAGTGAGACTCAGTCTCAAAAAAAAAAAAAAGAAAAGAAAAAAGAAAAGAAAAGGAAAAAAAAAATGTAAAGAAAAGGAGGTTGATCAGCTAGGTGCAGTGGCTTATGGCTGTAATTGCAACAATTCAGGAAGCTGATGAGGGAGCATCGTAGAGAGGTCAGGAGTTCAAGACCTGCCTGGGCAACGTAAGACCCTGACTCTGAAACACACACAAAAAACTTAGCTTGAGAGGCTGAGGCAGGAGGATATCTTGAGCCCAGCAGTTTGAGGCTGCACTGAGCCAGGATCAGGACCACTGTACTCCAGCCTAAGTGGCTGAGTAATACCCTGACACAAGTTGGGGGTGGGGAGGAGTAGATTAAGCAGTTCAGCAGAATGGAAAAACAACTTGACCAGAGAAATGTGGTATAACTGCCAATCAAAACAAAAAACCCACTTGAGGTCAGAGGTTATAAATTTAAGGTGAGACTAATAATGTGTTTTCCAACCATTCTTCACGTTTTTCTAAGAATAAGAATATTCTCGTCCTTTAATAATCAAATGCTTAGGCCAACACGGTGGCCCCCCAACTTGTAATCCTAGCACTTCGAGAGGCTGAGGTGAGAAGATGGCTTGAGCCCCAGGAGTTTGAGGCCAGCCTGGGCAACATGGCGAAACCTCATCTCTAAAAATAAAATACAAAATTTAGCCAGGCATGGTGGCATGCATTTGTGTGGTCCTAGCTACTCAGGAGGCTTAGGCAGGAGGATCACTTGGGCCCAGGGAAGGTCAAGGCTGCAGTGGGCTGTGATTGCACCACTACATTCCAGCCTGGGCTACAAAGTTTAATACTGACGATTATGTATCTAGCACTGTGTTTTGCGTAGCCTAGCTACATTTAGTCAGTTCAGAAACTTAAATACTATGGTATATCCTGTGAGTGACCCTCTTGAAAGTATTGTGAAAATACAAAAAAAAAAAAAGAAAGAAAGAAAGTATCGTGTAGCCGGGCGCAGTGGCACTTCCCTGTAGTCTCAGCTACTCGGGAGGCTGAGGTGGGAGGATTGCCTGAGCCCAGGAGTTCTGGGCTGTACTGCGCTATGCCGATCGGGTGTCCGTACTAAGTTCAGCATCAATATGGTGACCTCCCGGGAGCAGGGGACCACCAGGTTGCCTAAGGAGGGGTGAACTGGCCCAGGTCAGAAACAGAGCAGGTCAAAACTCCCGAGCTGATCAGTAGTGGGATCATGCCTGTGAATAGCCACTGCACTCCAGCCTGGGCAACATAGCGACACCCCGTCTCTTAAAAAAAGAAAAGTAGTGTGTTTAAGATCAATCCTAAACAGTATTCATACCACACAAATACCTGATTAACTCACAAAATATTAGTATTTTTCTTTTTTTTTTTTTTTTTGAGATGAAGTTTCGCTCATCACCCAGACTGGAGTGTAGTGGGGCAATCTTGGCTCACTGTAACCTCCACCTCCCAGGTTCAAATGATTGTCCTACCTCAGCCTCCCAAGTAGCTAGAATTGCAGGCGCTCGCCACCACACTCAGCTAATTTTTGTATTTATTACTAGACACGGGGTTTCACCATGTTGGCCAGGCTGATCTCAATTTCCTAACCTCAGGTGATCCACCCACCTAGGCCTCTGAAAGTGCTGGGATTACAGACATGAGTCACCACACCTGGCTGGAGTTATTTCTAAACAGAACATCAGAATCATCTATTTCAGAAAAATCGAATTCATCAAACGAATCTGAGGCCAACAACCATTTGAGAATGGTGTTAACATTACACATAGGAATGCTATGTTTTCTAGGATTTGACACTGATGGTGATCAAGAATTACTATATTCTGTAAATGAAAATACCACTACTAAAAACAGTGCTATAAATAGAATGATGTCTTTTTTTCCAAAATCAATGTATTAGAGTGATATAAAAATAACAATTAAGGGGAGCTATCTTGTGGCAGTTATCACTGGGCAAATGCTGCAGCCCCAAGCACCACTAGCGAGTATTCTTGGGGCAAACAGCAAAAGGGTTAAATAACCAAGATGACAACTGGATTTCAAACATGAAAAACATAAGGCCCTATGGACACTTAAAAAACGTATCTGTGGCCAGGCGCGGTGGCTCACACCTGTAATCCCATCACTTTGGGAGGCCTAGGCGGGTGGATCACCTGAGGTCAGGAGTTTGAGACCAGCCTGGCCAACATGGTGAAACCCTGTCTCTACTAAAAATACAAAAATTACAGCTGGACGTGATAGCTCACCCCTGTAATCCCAGCACTCAGGGAAGCCAAGGTGGGCAGATCGCGAGGTCAGGAGCTTGAGAACAGCAAAGCCACAATGGTGAAACAGTCTCTACTAAAAATACAAAAATTAGGCTGGGCGCAGTGGCTCGCACCTGTAATCCCAGCACTTTGGGAGGCCAAGGTGGGCGGATCACAAAGTCAAGAGATCGAGACCATCCTGGCCAACATGGTGAAACCCCGTCTCTACTAAAAATACAAAAATTAGTTGGGCGTGGTGGCACGCGCCTGTAGTCCCAGCTACTCGGGAGGCTGAGGCAGGAGAATTGCTTGAACCCGGGAGGCGGAGGTTGCAGTGAGCCAAGATCACACCACTGCACTCCAGCCTGGTGCCTGACAACAGAACGAGACTCCATCACAAAAAAAAGAAAAAAGAAAAAAATTAGCCAGGCATGGTGGCAGGCACCTGTAATCCCAGCTACTCCGTAGGCTTGGCAGGAGAACTGCTTGAACTCAGGAGGCAGAGGTTGCAGTGAGCCGAGATCATGCCACTGTACTCTAGCCTGGGCAACAGAACAAGACCCACTCTCGGAGAAGGAAAAAACAAAACAAAACAATATTAACCAAGTGAGATGGTGGGTGCCTGTAATCCCAACTACTCAGGAGACTGAGGCAGGGGAATCACTTGAACCCGATAAGTGGAGGTTGCAGCGAGCCGAGATCGTGCCATTGTATTCCGTCTCCAAAAAAGAAAAAAGTATTAAGATATTCTGCACAAGGTTTAAACAGAAACAGTAATAATTCTCAACCTTAATCAGAAAGGTTTTCCATAACAAACAAATCAAAATTTTATCTCAAGCTTAACAAATAAAATCAGCTGGGCACGGTAGATCAGGAAGCCAAGGCAAGGGGACTGCTGGAGCCCAGGCTGGAGACCAGCCTAGCCAACAAACTAAGACTCCACTTCAAAAAATAAAATAATTCAGTCGGGTACAATAGCTCATGCCTGTAATCCCAACACTGGGAGGCCAAGGCGGGCAGATCACCTGAGGTCAGGAGTTCAAGACCAGACTAGTCAACACGGTGAAACCCCATCTCTACTAAAAATGCAAAAATTAGCAGGATTGGATGGGACCCCCTGTAAACCCAGCTACTCAGGAGACTGAGGCAGGAGAATCACTTGAACCCAGGAAACAGAGATTGCAGTGAGCCAAGACTGCGTCACTGCACTCCAGCCTGGACAAAAAGAGTGAAACTCCATCTCAAAAATAAATAGACTGGGCATGGTGGCTCACGCCTGTAATCCCAGTACTTTGGGAGGCCAAGGCAAGCAGATAACTTGAGATCAGGACTTCAAGACCAGCCAGGCCAACATGATGAGAGCCTGTCTCTACCAAAAATACAAAAAATTAGCAGGGCGTGGTGGTGCAAGCCTGTAATCCCAGCTACTCGGGACACTGAGGTGCGAGAATTGCTTGAACCAAGGAGGCGGAGGTTGCAGTGAGCCAAGATTGCACCACTGCACTCCACCCTAGGTGACAGAGCAAGAATCCGTCTCAAAAAAAATAAAATAGCCAGATGTGGTGGTGCATGCCTACCCAGCTACTCGGCTAAGGCAGAAGAATCCCTTTAGTCCAGGAGTTCAGGGTGGTGGTGAGCTATGAACACATCACTGTACTACAGCTTGGGTAACGGAATAAGACCCTGTCTCTAAAAACTAAAATAACAAAAATCTCTAGGGATGCAACCTAATATCTACCTTTTGGGTAAGCTTTTTAGTTAATTGTTATGCCCACTTCTGATTAAGAAACATAGCCATGGGCCGGGTGCAGTGGCTTACGCCTGTAATCCCAGCACTTTGGGAGGCCGAGGCGGGGGGAATCATCTGAGGCCAGGAGTTCGAGAACAGCCTGACCAACATGGAGAAACCCCTTCTCTATTAAAAATACAGTATCAGATGGGCATGGTGGTGCATGCCTGTAATCCCAGCTATTCGGGAGGCTGAGGCAGGAGAATCACTTGAACCAGGAAAGTGGAGGTTTCGCCATTGCACTCCAGCCTGGGCAACAAGAGTGAAACTCTGTCTCCCAAAAAAAAAAACTCTGCAGGTGTAGATCTGAGATTAAGGAAAAAAAAAAACCAGAGTCATATCAAAATAGAAAAGTTACAGGGAAGTACGTAAGACCAGCCTAGTAGCTCAAACCTGTAATTCTAAACTTTGGAAGGCTGAGGCAGAGAGAACTGCTTGAGGCTAGGAGTTCTGAGACCAACCTTGGCAACACAGCAAGACCCCATCTCTCCAAAAATTTAAAGTGAGCCAAGTGTAGTGGTATATGCCTGTTGTCCTAGCTATTCAGGGGTTGAGGTGGGAGGACTGCTTAAGCCCAGGAGTTCAAGGTTACTATGAGCCTGGACTGCACACTGCACTTCAGCCTAAGCAACAAAGCGAGACTTTGCCTCTATAAAAAAAAAAAATTAATTAAAAAATAAAAATGAAACTGTCCTCATGTTATGTTGTTCTTAGTTTATGTTTCAGATACAAATCTAACTGTACCATGTAAATAATCTTACCTCTCCACTTTATCTGCAGATGTAGAAGGAGCAGGAACATCTTCAATTCTGTAATAAAAAATTAAGGGGGAAAAAGGTAAAACTGGAGGCAATTATTAAGCCTGAAAATAAAAATAAGAAAAAAAGAAATAAAAGAGCTGTCATTTATTAAATACCCAAGTATTATTTACTTACTTACCTTATCAAATTTAATTCTTACTCCTTCAAATATCCAGGGCTGAATATAAGTAGTAACTTCACAGCTATAACCACACGGATGAGGAACAATGTAAAGGGCAGTGCAGGCAGTGCTTTCAGCTACAGGTTAAGTAAACTATCTGGGCCATTTGCCTAAATCTTGAAATGGTCTTGGATCCTTATCTACAAACTCTGTCACAGCCAGTTATTTATGTCAAATAGTTTTATTAAGGAGTCATTTTGTGCTCGCTTCGGCAGCACATATACTAAAATTGGAACGATACAGAGAAGATTAGCATGGCCCCTGTGCAAGGATGACAGGCAAATTCGTGAAGCATTCCATATTTTTTTTAAATAAAAATTAAAAAAAAATAATAATTATCTTTATTTAAAAAAAAAAAGTCATTTTGACCAAATGGTCTAGCACAGAGCTTCTCAAACTGCCTGTCGTTAAAGGACTAAGTCTTTTATTTCTAGTCTGTAACTGTAGGTTTTTAAAAATACAATGTCAGGGAGATGTCAAATTGCTTTGTTTCTAAATGCTTACTCCAAACTTTTGTACTTATCCCTTTATAGACCAGTAGCAAACCAATACTAGTCTACGAACCACACAATATATCGCAAATGTCCAAATAAGAGTTTGAATACTAAAAATAAACATTATAATACTGTACATACACTACAAACATTCAGGCACCACTGGCAACAATACCCAAAATGTGGCCGGGTGCAGTGGCTCACACCTATAATCCCGGCACTTTGGGGAGGCTGAGGCAGGTAGATCACCTGAGATCAGGAGTTCGAGACCAGCCTGGCCAACATGGCGCAACCCCACCTTTACTAACAATACAAAAATTAGCTGGGCATGGTGGCACATGCCTGTAATCCCAGCTATTCTGGAGGCTGAGGAAGGAGAATCGCTTGAACCTGAGAGGCAGAGGTTGCAGTGAGCCAAGATCATACCACCGTACTCCACTCCGGGTGACAGAGTGAGACTCCGTTCCTCCACCCCCAAAAAAATCCAAAATAGTTTGTACCTATATCAGTGAGAGACTGTAATACAATACTATTTAGCTAGCCACGATGGATGTAACTGGAGAGGATTCACCCTTCTAACTTGGACAACTAGAAAAATAGCCAAAATACGTGAAATATTGGAGACACTGAACAACTAGTAGCCCACAACAGTGATCTCAGAGACAGCGAGGGGAATGAGGTAAGCCTAGTGATTATCCCAGTTTACCTTGTGGAGTTTTAGCCACAGCATACAGGAGGACCCAAACAGAGTCCAACAATCTCACCAAATTGAGGAGACAGTTTAGAAAGACCAAGGTGGCTAGAATTTGTAGAACAGAGTAAGTAGAGAGAAGAGAGCAAACAAGCTCCAGAGATCTACAGAGGGTCCCCTCAGTCTATGGCTAGGTTTTAATCAGCCTACTGCATGAGAAAACTACTGAAGCCTGGAAGACAAACACCAGAAAGTAGATGAAACTTCAGAATTCACAAAGGTTCTAAAATAGTCCCAACATCAAGAGCAGAAAATGGAGCCAAATTAGTACTAAAGAGTATTCCAGACCTGCCTAAAGAAAACTTAAAAACCTCAAAAGGATTGAACTATTTCCAAATAACCATCCTAGAACAAAGCCAAAATATATCCAAAGAAACAAAACATCCAGCAACCAGTAACAAATTTCATAATGTCTGATATCTCCCTCCCCCTCCAAAAAAAAAATTACCAGGGAAACAAATGAAACACAAAGTCAAACCTATAGGGAAAATAATTAGGCAGGCATAGTGGCTCATACCTGTATTCCCCACACTTTGGATGGCTTCACTTGGAGGATCACTTCAGCCCAGGAGTTCGACACAAGCCTGGACAACATGGTCTTTGTATTTATACAAAAAATAAATCGTTTTAAATTTTGGTCTTTCAAGCCTGGACAACATGGTCTTTGTATTTATACAAAAAATAAATCGTTTTAAATTTTATCTATTTATACAAAAAATAAAGTTAGCCAGGCATGGTGGCATGTGCCCATAGTTCCAGCTACTCAGGAGGCTGTGGTGGGAAGATTCCTTTAGCACAAGAGGTCAAAGCTGCAGGAAGCCATGATCAAGCCACTGCACTCCAGCCTGGGCAATACACTGAGACTGCCTTTAAAAAAACTAAACAGGATGGGCACAGTGGCTCACGCCTGTAATCCCATCACTTTGGAAGGCCCAGGCAGGTGGACTACCTGAGCTCAGGAGTTAGTGATCAGCCTGGGCAAAATGGTGAAACCCTGTCTCTACTCAAGTACAAAAAACTAGCTGGGCGTGGCAGCGTGCACCTGTATTCCCAGCTACTAGGGAGGCTGAGACAGGAGAAAACACTTGAACCTGGGAGGCAGAGGTTGCAGTAAGCTGAGATCGCACCATTAAAATCCAGCCTGGGCGAAAGTGAAACTCCGTCTCAAAAAAAAAAAAAAAAAAAAAAACACAAAACAAACAAGCACAATAGAAACAGATCCAGAAATTATATAGATGATGCGGATATATTTAGTTACAAATATATCCCACAAGCCCACAAAGTTAAGAGAAAAGCATAGAGAAACAAAAGATTTTTTAAACTCTAAAGTCAAACTTTTAAAGATGAAAATACACCTGATAGGATGAACAATAAATTAGAACCTAATAAAAAAAAATTTACAAGCCTAAAAACATAGCACTAGAAACTATCCTAAAAGAAGAGACAAAGACTCAAAAAAAAAAAAAAAAGCGGGGGGGGGGGGGGGGGCCGCGGGTAGCAAGGGGGGGAGGAAAATTTTGGGTGGGGTTTTAAATGA
>CAUYLG010047129.1:0-48908 GCA_963573385.1 Cacajao melanocephalus | reverse complement strand
GGTGGTGATGAAATCTCTGAGTACTTGCTTGTTCACGAAAAATTTTATTTTTCCTTCACTTATGAAGCTTAGTTTGGCTGGATATGAGATTCTGGGTTGAAAATTCTTTTCTTTGAGGATATTGAATATTGACCCCCACTCTCTTCTAGTTTGTTGGGTTTCTGCTGAGAGATCTGCTGTGAGTCTGATAGGCTTCCCTTTATGGGTAACCTGACCTTTCTCTCTAGCTGCCCTTAGAATTTTCTCCTTTATTTCAACCCTAGTGAATCTAACAATTATGTGTCTTGGGGTTACTCTACTTGAGGAATATCTTTGTGGTGTTCTCGGTATTACCTGAAGTTGAGTATTACCCTGCCTTACAAGGTTCGGAAAGTTTTCCTGAATAATATCCTGAAGAATATTTTCCAGCTTGGATTCATTCTCTTCATAACATTCAGGTACACCTATCAAACGTAAATTAGGTCTTTTCACATAGTCCCATATTTCTTGGAGACTTTGCTCGTTCCTTTTTACTTTTTTCTCTAATCTTGTCTTTTCCTTTTTTTTTTTTTTAGAAAGAAAGAAAAAGAAAAGAAAAAGAAGAGTGAAAGAAAGAAAAAAAAGAGTTTAAGAAAGAAAGAAGAAGAGAAAGAGGGAGAGAGAATGGGATTCTTGTTCTATTGCCCAGGCTAGAATGCAGTCTAAAAATGGGTATTAAAAACCCTCTTTTATGCCAATAATTGTGCTTAACAATGGAGACAGGAAGGAATAAGAGATGAAAATAACAAACAAGCAGCCAACCAATATTTTATTTAAACCTGTGAAATGCTATGCAATTGCTGAGGAGTGATTTACTTCCAATTAGGTGGTCACTTTTATAATAGGTGTAATGTGATACTGAGAAAAATGTATGTTTTGTGGATTTGGGGTGGAGAGTTCTTTTAACATATTCTAACCCTTTGAAGTCCACTCACTGCCTAATTCCTTACAAGCTGTGTGATCTTGGGAGAAGTAACTAAACATAACTGAGCTTGACATTAGAAATAAGAGTGGTAATGCACAACACAGAGTTTGTATGAGGTTTAAATAAGCAAATTCATTTGAAAGTATGCAGCATGTGACTGCTCAATAAATGCTTCTGGTTTTTTACCTGTCTGTACTATATTTTCCTTGTGATTTCAGAAAGTTTCATCGTCCCCATGGAAAAGAGTAACTTCATGGATCTGAATATTTAACAGCACCAAGTTTTCAAATTCATAATTCAATCAAAAAACCTAATTTGTTCGACTCACTTTAACCTCCTTCTTAATAGTTTTGTGTTTGTTTTTTATAGTTCTTTCTCCCCAACACACTTGGCTAGAAAATACAAATATCAGTACACCCCACCTCTAAAGTCCCTTTCCAAACAGAAAAAAACTTATAAATCTGAAATCAAAGTGATCTTTTGAGAAAAATGAGGATTCTATTACAGTTTACACTTATATAATCATTCACTTAGTTGTATTCAAACGTTAATTAATTAATTAATTAATTAGAGACAGAGTCTTGCTTTGTCATCTAGGCTGGAGTACAATCTGGGCTCACTGCAACCTCCGTCTCTTGTATTCTCCTGCCTCAGCCTCCCAAGTAGCTGGGACTACAGGCACGCGCTACCACACCTGGCTAATTTTTGAAAGACAGGGTTTTGCCATGTTGGCCAAGCTGGTCTCAAACTCCTGACTCAGGTGATCCACTTACCTCGGCCTCTCGAAGTGCTGGGATTACAGGTGTGAGCCACTGCACCTGGCCTCACACATTGTTTTGTAAAGTGACAGGCTATCAGATGCAGAGTAAATATCATGTCATTTGTTCCCCTGTGCTGGCAAAAGGAGCTAAGAAGAGTCTTATTATCCCTGCCAAAGAGGAGGAGAGACTGACTAAGAGACAGTTCCTAGACACACCCATCAAGGAGGAGGAGGAAACATTTTTTAAAAATTATCTATACTTCTTCCACCCATCCCATGATTTTGCAAAATGTGTGGACCAAACTATATAAGTGAATATATCCTTATATTCATTTGGTAGTTCTATGATCCACCAATAATGAGAATGCCTCACATCTCCCGTTTCAACTTTTCTCTTAAAGGTTTTAAGTCTTCAGATGTTTGGGTACCACAAAGTCTTAAGAAGTTTGGGAAGCCCAAGTTGGGATCTCTGCTCCTATGAATACCTTATGTTAAAAATGGGATCTGATGTTCAAAGATATTTTACCCCATTTTGTACATAAAAATATTAAGGCAAACCCAAATACGCTAGAACAACACTCTAAGATGAATCTAATATTTGTTTGTGTTCTTAACCTAGTTCTTAGGAAAATTTGATGTTTCTCGCCAATTATAAAATGCATCATTAGTGAGAAAGACTGAGGTTGAAAACTCAGTTGGCAGACTTTCACAAAGATCGAAAGTGTGAAGCAGAGCTGTTTTTGTACAGGAGGTCTTTTAGATGTAGGGAGTATCTGGATTGATAGACTTCAGAGAGGAAGAAAAACCAACAATCCATGTGTGCCTACGGTATTAAGTATGTCATACACAGTTTCGTTTAGTACAGACTGAAGCTCTCGAAGTAGATATTAATGACCGGATACAATAAGAGACCTTAAGAAACATGTCTAAGGGACAGAAAACTGTATTTCATATGCTATTGTTTATATTTTTATATATTGAAATGAAAGCATAAACCATAATTTTCTCATATTGAAAATGAAAGGACAAACCACAAATTTTTTAAAAGGACATCTAAAGGTGAAAGGTAGTGGAAATAGGCATAGAAAGGTACAGGGGTAGAAGCTAGACTTCTTTGAATATACCTTGCTCTGTGGAATTTATTTTGGAACCATGTAAATAGGTAAACAGTTCACATAATCATAAACCAAAATTAAATGTTAAAAAATAATTGTAATATCCAAAGCCAAATAAAATAAGTTAATTTATATATGTGTCAAATGGACACCATTAGAAAAAAGGAGATTTTTTTCAAATGACTTTAAAACACAGTATATGACTATACATCCCTAATGGGAGAGACCCTATGGGCAAATATAACCACGAAAAAATCTGTTTTTACTAAGCATAGTGTGGGTGGTAGTATTGGTATTGCTATTCTGAAACTGTTATGCATGGATGATGTAATACATCAATTGAGTATGTTGGCATTATTGAGAACTGGAATTTTCATTGTGACTTGGAGATATAATATTGAATGAGGGCAGGTAAAAATCCTGAAGTCCTGAATTTGATTAGAAAAGATCAGTATGAACTTATGCATTTTACCTTAGAATTGTTTACCTGGCACAATCCACTGAAAAATGCCTAGAAACCATTACCCAGCAATAAGCACCATTAGTGCCTAACACTATTTTGCACTAAAAGAAACCAGTTTTCTTCTGAAAAATGACTGATGCCAAGCCTAGAGCAAGAATGAGCCTGGAATATTTTGTTCCATTAAAAAGCAAGAAAGCTACCTAAGACTTTTAAGGGTATATCAAGAAGACTCGGGAGCTAACCTGAAGAGACTCCTATATTAGCCAAACAGACCTTTTTTTTTTTTTTTTGAGATGGAGTTTCGCTCTTGTTGCCCAGGCTGGAGGGCAATGGAGCGATCTCGGCTCATCGCAACCTCCGCCTCCCGGGTTCAAGTGATTCTCCTTCCTCAGCCTCCTGAGTATCTGGAATTACAGGCATGCACCCCAGGCTAATTTTGTATTTTTAGTAGAGATGGGGTTTCTCCATGTTGGTCAGGTTGGTCTCGAACGCCCGACCTCAGGTGACCCGTCTGCCTCGGCCTCCCAACGTGCTGGGACTACAGGTGTGAGCCACTGCACCCGGTCCCAAAGAGACTTTTGAGGCATTGATAAGGATAGTAATTAAATCTGACTGCTATTGGCTTAAGGTGTTCCAAAAGGCATCAGATATATTTAAATAAATGTGTTCTTAACAACAAAAAAAGAACTAGTTGGATATCTCTAAAGGATGATGATATGAAACCATCCAATTATTTTGAAAACGAATAAATAAACACAAAGACTCAAGCATTTATCCTGCCTTCCTGTTCATACATATTTTTTAGTATTCCAATTAATATAAGAATAAATTTCCATTTTAAATATGTAAATCAAAAACAATAAGATTTTACATATGAACTAAAATTTCCATTTACCAAACAAAGCTTTTACACTTTGTGATTCATATTTTGTTTTAATCTTTTAAAATTTAAGAACAAATAACCTCAAGTTGTTTCACAAAACGACAAAATTGATGGAATTAAAGTAACTTGTGTTCTGCGTATTCCTCTTCACAATGACACCGATATCATTATTGATTTAGAATTAAGCAGAGGACCATGTAGCACCAGAGGGATTGGAGACATGGACTACACCTACCTAGCACAAGCTCTAAAGAATCCAAATTTTTACAAACTTATTCTCAAAATTAAAACATTTAGCTCAGGTCTCGTGTGTGAGGCCAACTGTGTAACTGGACTTCCCTGAATTTACTTCTATGTAGAATAGAAGATTTATTAAAGAATAAGTAATAAAAATGTGTGAAATTGGAGCCAAGATATATATTATTAAAACTCAGCAGTAACCACAGCAATTATTTAGAACTTAGTCCAACAGAAGATTTTTTTCAGAGGCATTATTTAGAATTGGCAACCTTAGTAATAATAAAAAGTATACTTGCTTTTTAGTTAGTTTCAAGTTTATATATATATATGTATATATATATATATTTTTTTATTTTTTTATTGCACTTCAGGTTCTGTGGTACATGTGCAGATCATGCAGGATTGTTGCATAGGTACATACATGGCAATGTGGTTTGCTGCCTCCATCCCCATCACCTGTATCTGGCATTTCTCCCCATGTTATCCCTCCCCAATTCCCTACCCCCAACTGTCCCTCCACTAGCTCCCCCGCCACAGACCCCGGTGTGCGATGCTCCCCTCCCTGTGTCCATGTGTTCTCATTGTTCAACACCCGCCTATGAGTGAGAACATGTGGTGTTTGATTTTCTGTTCTTGTGTCAGTTTGCTGACAATGATGGTTTCCAGGTTCATCCATGTCCCTACAAAGGACATGAACTCATCATTTTTTATAGCTGAATAGTATTCCATGGTGTATATGTGCCACATTTTCCTTGTCCAGTCTATCATCGATGGGCATTTGGGTCGGTTCCAGGTCTTTGCTATTGTAAACAGTGCCGCAATGACCATATGTGTGCATGTGTCTTTATAATAGAAGGATTTATAATCCTTTGGGTATATACCCAGTAATGGGATTGCTGGGTCAAATGGAATTTCTATTTCTAGGTCCTTGAGGAATCTCCACCCTGTCGTCCACAATAGGATTCAGATTGCTGTAGGCAAAGCACCCCTTATTGCCTGCACCCAGAACAGGCCACTCCCATTGGCTCTCCCCCAGGTTGTTGCCACTGGATCTGGGCAATTGACTCCAATATCACAAGAGAGACAACCATACAGTATTCATCTACTAACTGAAATATGAGGCCCTGTCTAAAAATAGTTCTTGCTAACAACAGCAAATATGATCCAGCCTCTAAATTCAACTATAAAAGTGCAGGAGGTACAGAGTTCACAGAATACAACCAGCAAAATCGACTGTAGGGAATCCACACAACATATGACAAAGATTTTTCAACAAATAAATTGCTGAAGGAGAGAGGAGGCTTAAGAGATACATCAACTGATTGCAAACTATGGTCTTACTTGAATATTGATTCAACACTTAAAAACTTGTCTGAGACAATTGAGAAGATTTAAACACTGACTAGATATTTGATGGTATGAAAGCATCATTGTTAAGTTTTGCATAATGACATTACTTTTTTTTTTAAGCCTCTCAGGCTGGAGTGCAGTGGTGCGATCTCAGCTCATTGCAACTTTCACCTACGGGGCTCAAACCATCCTCCCACCTCAGCCTCCAAGTAGCTGGGACCATAGGCACATGCCACCATGCCCGACTAATTTTTGGATTTTTAGTGGAGACAGGGTTTCACCATATTAGCCACCCTGGTCTCACACTCCTGACCTCAAGTGATCTGCCGGCCTAGGCTTCCCAAAATGCTGGGATTACAAGCATGAGACAACACACCAGGCCCTGACATTACTCTTATGTTTAATAAAATAACTTTATATTTTAATGATAAATACTAGAGAATGATATAATATCTGAGATTTGTTTTAAATCTGACAGAATGGCAGTAAGTGGAAGTACAGATGAAGCAAGATTGACTATGAGTTAGAAATTTTTGAAGTTGAGTGTTGTATAAATGGGACCTTATTATTTTATTCACTCTACTTTGTATATACTGTATATGAAATTTTCTGTAAGAAAATGCGTAAAAACATTTCCAAAGATCACAAAGCTGATGGGAGATTTGAATGGTATGCAACTTGATTTCCTTTTATGGAAAGGGGAAGAAAATTAACAGAAAGGAGGAAAGGTACTTGTTGCAGGAAGAGCTGAGTTAGCAGGAGAAGACAGGGCAATTAGCCTCGCTTCTTACACCTGAGAAGGAACACTTCTTTAAAATGCGAGAGATGGAAAGAAGAATATGTGAAGATATCTGAAGATATCGACACATGTATGTTCTAGGGAAAGAGAGGGAATGTGGGGACCTTGAAGGCCTTGAGCAATTAACAACTTTGCTTCTGAGAAAAAGTGAGAGGGCCTGAGCAGATGGCTCCAAGTCTCTTCCTCCACTTACTTCTACCATATTCTCTCATGTCAATGACAGGGAACAGAACCAGTACCTTTCAATTTCAGACTTGCTGTTAATAATGAATTTGAAGACCAGTAATTACTTTCATTGTTAACTGTTTTTTCTCTAGTTCTCACAATACCTGGTAAAATATACTCTGAGAATCAGTTTTTTATGATTGGGGGTTCCATAGTTGATCTGTTAACAATTTTTGTGTATTATTAGATAAAGTCTTGAAGTTACTACTTTACTTGGATAGTTGATAAAACCAGGCTTCACATCATTGTCAGCTCATAAAACAGGAGGTCATTCCTGCAATAAATTCTAGTAAATTTTGATGGATTTTTTTTATGAATAGTAGAAGGTGGTAAGGTTGGTGTGTGGCAGGAATTTCAACCCTCAAATGTGGTCCTTTAGCCGCAAAAATTTAAGCACAGATGAAATATAGTTCTCCTGGTAATATCTAGGGTGCCTGAGGCAAAGCTCACTGAGAAGATGGCCTGGATGACTTGAGAATTCTGAATTCATTGCTTTCCATCTACAAGAGCGGTGGGAAGCACAGGAAAGGCAACACTACTTCTGCTCCACCAAAAATGTGTTTTGTAGCACTTCACCCTAGGATCATGGAGTGAAGTTCTTATAGAGACTGACACTGCGATCATACATACATTGACACATCACATTGCATCACGTCTCCTGAATTGAATTGACAAAGGAAATCAGAAAAGGGTGGCTACATTCAATAATCTGAATTCTTCAGAGACAGCTCAGTACTCTGCAAGTCAAAAGAAGAATAAATTATTACAGAAGACTCTCCAATGCAGCTGCTTCATATTAAACACTGTCAAATAACTCCCAACTTTCTTTGATCTGAATGAATTCTCTGTATTACTTTGGTGACCTTTAGCACATCTCTTTTTGTCTTCCATTCTTTTCTCTTTTATTCTATTTCTGCCTATAAATGTTCATTCTTCATTTTCACTACGTACCATATATAAACTTATATATCTGTATGTGTGTGTATATATACAGAGAAAGAGAGAGATCAGATGTTTAGTTGCTTTTATTTTATGCATGTATAAAAAACCAATAAGAGTTGTAGTAACTTTAAAAAACGATCAAGACACAAGAAGTTAAATAATCTAGCAAGAAATAAAACCATAACGCCCTGGGCTGCTGGAGTATTCTCCCTCTGATGATTTAAGGCATAAAAAAGACAAATCACACAAATTCTGCATCTAATGACTCTTTATATTTTTCCTGGGAGTAACAATAATGATTTTAAAACTTTGGAAGAAAAGAATCAACAAAATGTTGAGGGAGACAAAGAAGTATATAATGAAAATAAATGCTATGTTCTTTGGGGAAAAAATTTTGAAAGGTTATAAATGGAGGAATAAGAAAAGGGAGAAAACAAATTCCACAGGCAAGGTGGCTTCCGTTATTTCATCTTTAATACAGAATATAAAGGAAACCAACAAAACATTAATAGGGTAAAGCAGAAGTATATTTATTATATTATAGGTTTTTAAAATAAATTTATCATAATAAATCTATGGCTACAGAATAAAAACACTATTACTTACTGCGTGCATATTAACTTCCTTACTTTAACAGTTATGGTCTGTAGATAACTTTAAAAGTACAGATTAGAATAAGCAAAAACTGTGTGCTTTGAAACTTTTCATTTCAAAATAAATTAAAAGATATAAGCAGTTTAGGCTGGGTATGGTGGCTCATGCCTGTAATCCCTGCACTTTAGAAGGCCGAGATGGGCAGAATTCTCGAGCTCAGGAGTTCAAGGCCAACATGATGAAACCCTGTCTCTACTAAAAATACAAAAATTAGCTGGGCATGGTGGTGCACGCCTGTAATCCCAGCTACTTGGGAGGCTGAGGCAGGAGGATCATTGGAACCCTGGAAGCAGAGGTTTCAGTGAGCTGAGATTGCACCACTGCGCTCTACCTTGGGTGACAGAGAGAGATTCCATCTCAAAAAGAAAAAAAGATATAAGTAGTATAAGCAGTTTAAAACTTTCACAGGGTTAGCCTTTTTCCTTAAATAATTCTAACAAACTAGATAACTTTTCTGGAGGAGAGAAAAAATTTCTGTTTGAAATGAATTCAACAGTAGCATTCTTTGAACACATGCCTTTACATTATTTGTGTGCCAAAATAAGTTATAAAGACGAATTCACTTTTGACCATGTATTACAACATAATAATACAATGTACTAGAACATAGACCTGCTAATGAATCACATGTAGAATGGTAATATAATACACTTGTACATCCAGAATCAAATTCTTCTTTTTAGGGGGATCATTACTAGGACCATTTTTGTTTCTATCTTCATATCACCTATTGAGGCCCAAACATTTCTTAAAGAACTTGGTTTTTTGTTAAATATAGACAGTTGACCTCCTAACAGCACCTAATACGCAGAGTTACTATTCATGGAATCACCTGTCCTTCAGAGACAGCACAACTCTGAAATGCTCTGTCATACTTGCTAGAAATGGCCATATAAACAATCACATATAATATTAGTACATTCTGAAAAAATAAGTTAATATAATACTCCTATGCAATCCCAAATAAATACATGTTATTTTCTCCCTCACCACCACTTATTTATTATCCAATAGTTCAAAATGCAGACTAAACTTACTTTACAGACACTATTGAGTTTTGAATATACCATCTCATTTATCTTAGGATGATGTAAGAAGTTTAACCAGTTAATAATTATGAATCATTTTAGACCCTTAGAAGAAACAAGTTATAGGATAACTTGTTTTTATCACTGCAAAGTTGTGAGTATAGCATTGCATTAATTCTGACTTTACATAGATTATAACTTTGAGGCATTTAACTCTGGAGATAATTTCCAGTGATGGTAGTCTTCCTGGAAGTCATGCAAAATTCTGTTGCTAGACCATGGTTGCTATGCTATGGATTTCATCAATTTATGGTGTCCCTGTTTGGTAAAAATCTCTACATTTTTTAAACCAAGGCCACGTTCTGCTATAGGGTATATTATTCGACAAAATATTTTCCCCAAAATTTTTCATTATACAATTCAATGGGATTCAGTCACTGGAAGTAACTCACAGATAAATTAAATTATGCCATCAGTTTTATATCTTTTGCTAGCACTGTTTATGTGTTTCTCATATTTGAAATTAACAGCTTTCTTTACCTACAGAGTCAGTGAAATCAACAGGTAAGATAAGTGGCTTGGAATCAAACTTATCAATTAGAAATACTTGTTGCGGTGGCACGGTGGCTCATACCTGTAATCCCAGCACTTCGGGAGGCCGAAGCAGACAGATCACTTGAGGTCAGGAGCTCGAGGCCAGCCTGGCCAACATGTGAAACCCTATCTCTACTAAAAATACAAAAATCAGCTGGGTGTGGTGGCACACGCCTGTAATCTCAGCTACTTGGGGGGCAGAAGCAGGAGAATTGCTTGAATCTGGGAGGTGGAGGTAGCCGTGAGCCAAGATGGTGTCACAGCACTCCAGCCTGGATAACAGAGTGAGACTCCAAAAATTTAAAAAATGAAAGAAAGAAAGAAATATTTGTTGAAGTTACACAAATATTTTGTTCTAACTTTATTGATTAAAATCCTTTTAGTGGCTTCCCATTGCAGGAGAAAAAAAGCATTGGTGTAAAAGAGCTTTTATTCTTGAGACTCAACCTATCTTCAACCTCTGATGCTTTTCTATTTTACCACTTTTGTTTAACTCACATAGGTCCACATGTACACACGTACACACTGTGTTTCAAGAAGATGGATGGCCCACATTCCCTTGAACACCTAAAAACTGCCTTCCTTTTCGGTATCCATCTGAAAATATTCTTTCAATGCTGTTTAAATATCTTTTTATGCTGTTCAAATATTTGACTTTTGCAAAAACTTCCTCAACATCCCAGAAATAATCCATTAATTATTCTCATATTAATTCATAGTAAGATATCATTATTGGTTTCTATTATGTCTACACATACCATTAATCTATGAGATCTTGAAGAAAAAGAAAAAAAGATAAAACTAATACTTTTTATGTCAATCCAACTTTCAAATAAGTATTTTTCTCCCCATTTTCCCTGTGATTACACTGGATAACATCAAGGTCAAGTAATAGCCAAGATCATATGGCTACTAAGTGGCAGAGTCAGAATCTTGACCCCAAATTCATCCAACTCTAAAGCCTATTACCTTCCACTGTGTGAACAAGACTGTGTCTTAGTTCATTTTGAACACAAGTTCCTTGCACCATGTCTGGAAAACAACATTAAATTAGTAAATGAATAGAGGTATAGATGACTAAAACTCACAGGACATGAATTGGACTACTTAAGTGGTAGGGATGAAATGCTTGACAAACAAGATGAGAACACCATGGTTATCTCCAGCATGTAATCCCTGCTTTTTACCAGCCCCAGCCCTGTACTGAGTGATAACAAAATGATGTTACTCATCTCCAGGAGACCTGCTCCAGTCATCTGCCATCATGGGAACTTGTAGAACATACAGGGTGGTTATTCTTTCCCATATCGCTGCTATTCTGACAACAGTCAATGTTTTGGACTTCATCTTCTTTCAAAGGTACATATTTTGCACGTATTCCACCATTTTATAACTACTTTTTTAAAAGGCAATATAATATTATGAAAAAAATACATAAAGATTCATTGATCCTAGCTCTGCCTACCTTTTCCCGGTTGAATGATCTTACACAGATTGCTTAATATTTCTATGTGTCCTTTTACTCATAAATGAGATAAATAATACTTCAGAAGGTTGTTGAGAGAATTCTATGGAGAAATGCACAAAAATTGCCCAGTACAGTCCATGAGATAAAATAGGCCTTCCTTGAATATTCGTTTTCCCCCAGTAACCCTAAGAACATTTCATGGTTGTGTTTAATACTTAAGATCATGCTTGCTGTCACACTGCTCTATTTCCTACTGCAGGCTGGGTACAATTCCTGAGCAAATTCAGTGCCATGATTATGAGTAGCTGCCACAGAGAAGGCCGGGTAAAAGAGAGTGGACACATTGGTTAAAGATAGAGTACAAAGAGAGGCCTGACCAGTTTACATTGGGCTCGTTTGTTTCAACACACTTGGTTCTCTTAAGACAGAGTCTTTGTAAGATTAATAACTTTTACTTACCTAAAGGAGGTAAAAATAGTTTAAATGAAGAATTCCCAAATAAAGGTACAGTTCATCACATTATCATTCCCCTAGGGAGACTACATCCTCCCTAGAATTTCATTTCTTGATCTTGTCTATTAAGAAGAAAAATTATAAATCTTCCAGATGCAAATAAACTATTGTTCAGTGTTCATCTCGTTCTCAAACACCCCAAAGTCAAGCTACTCCAGTTTGTGGTTTACTTTCTCTACTTTCTTCCTTATGCATTCAAATTGACAAATGCCCTTGTACATTATTTTTAACCCGCCCATATCTAATGCATCAGTATCTTGTTATGTTTCCCTTGATTTCATTGCTTGCAATGCTGGTATCAGCAGCACAGAATTGCCAAAGCACTAAGCAGCCCAATTTTTCTTTAATTTCTCAGGAAATTGACAGTTTTATGAACTGTCTCTTTACCTATGCCCCATAAACATGTCAGCCTGTGGAAAACCATTCTAATTAAATCCCAGGGGACCGCAATGGAAGATTATAGCTTCTTGGCAAGTTATTAAAAAACAGTTGTTCATATATACACAAGTATGTGTACTGGAGCCTAACATTTGACAGAACAGTCAAGGAATTAACCCCACTAGCAGCTTCAGCTCCAAAGGACTGAAGAGAAATGAGAAAAGTGAGTGAAAGAAGAAGACTGCCCTATTCAATCTTTTATTTTTATGTCCTTAGTGAGTTCCTATAGATCACCAGATAGTTTAAAAGGTGTCTGAGGTCTCCGCCTTCCTCAGTGGATTTTATATACCTGCCAGAGTGAACATATACAACTGCTGTTTTTCCAATGAGTACTTTCTGACAGGAGGATGCACATGAAATACATCTCATCAAGCCGGTGGAAAAACAAATAAGAAGACTTTTCCTCTTTCACAAATTCAGAATGGAAACATCTTGTATATAGAAAGTCAAATTCAGGGGAAAAAAGAGAATTGTTTGTGAAGTTGTTTTTCAATAGCATGTTTATTCTTGCCAGATGAACTACCCATTCTAACTGAATAGGTAAATATTGCAACCTGACTGGAGACAGACATTTCTCGAGTGGTTAAGTTAACATCCAGTGTCAAGAGGAATGATCTGAAAGGTTGTCTGCAGGATATATGATTCACAGAAAATGAGTATGACATTTAATTAACTAGTTTAATTGGAAACTGTGTACTGGCTAAATAATGATTCCACCTGACATACTAAAGAGTTGTTAAAGTGTGATCCTGAAAATGTATCTTCCTATTTCCCAGTAAGAAACAGCCTGGTGGTAAGACATCTTGCTCCTAAGATTGGTGTTCACACTCAGGCTCTCACATGGACAGTTTCCCTTTCTTTGATCCATAGCTGTGGAAGGCACCAAAATTTTCTGGCAAGTATATGAAAAATGCATGGCCATGGTCTAAAGGAAAACTGACTTGAGAAATTACTATTGCCTCATTGCAAATCCACCATCACTACTGTACAACCAGCCCACATGCATCTCCTCAGAACAAAGAATAAAGTATGTCAGCTTTGTAAAATAAAAATCTTCCTGTATGTCACCTAGAATCCAAGCCAGGTGCCAATCAAATAGACTAAACTAAACCTGAGACTATTGGTTAATCAGGTCCTATGTCATAATGAAAACAATAGCATCTTGAAAACCAAATGAGAAAATCAGCCCAATAATTGGAAAATTTAATTGGTTTGGGCTATATTTTTCTCATGATTGTTTTTTTCTTTTGTCTCTTTTGATACTTTCTTCCTCTTACTTCCATCCCCATATCTCCCATGTTTTCCAGAATCCTTTTCCTTTGCCTATAAATATGCTCAACTCTCCTGTTACCGAATATAAAAGTCTTTCCTTGAACCTATTTTATCCTGAAGCCTCTATTTATTTCTTCCTTCCCTCCACTGAAAAAAATCTGGCAAAACTACCTGTTCTTCTAATTCTAGTTTCTCATATGCTCAGCAGACTACCTCTCCATCATTTCCAAACTGTGCTTAAGAACCTCAAGCTCCTATTGAAAAGTGGCACCAAAGGATGACTAAAGAATATCCCATGTCATGATCTCTCTCCACTCTGGACATAGTTCAACTTATTCACTCCATGTCCTGGGAATCTGCTTGTGTCTGCCTTGTCTGTAGCTCTTGACCACCTGTTAGCATTCTGAATTTGGCCTTTGGATGCTGCTCATGCCTAGTTAACAGCTTCCTTATGATAAACCATTCGAGATGCATCATCTCTCAGATCCTATTTGGCAACAAGAATTTCCAGCTTCAACCTCTTTACTCTGTTAACTCAGGTACAGAGTTTCTGGTCAGTACTTAGTCCCATGATTGTGGTATTCTATCCATATCAGATTTTTAATCGAGTTTATAAGTGCATAATTGCAACATAAAATTTCTTTTTTCCCAATTGTCTCTTTTATTTAATCTTTCAGTTGAGTACTGGTTCATCCTGGAGAACCTCTCTTCTTAGTTTGCATGTTACCAAGCTACCTTGATTTTTTCTAACTACATGAAATCTGTCTCTTAGTCCTGTTCAGCAATACCTCATAGTCTTTCTTCCCCTTAAATGAAAAGGATTATGCAAGATTATCTAATAAGCCATCTTTGTCTCCTTCTGTACAGCCTCTCAAATTAGCATGCCATTCTGTGGATTTGTTGCAGTCTCAGTATCAAAAACTACCAAATCTCTTTCTCTTTTCTCTCTTTAGCTTCAGACTTAAGTTTCCCATTGGCCTTTGGCCATTAATATTTGGATGCCTACCTACATTAATATCTTCTAAATGAAAGTGTCCCTCCAAAGCCCAGTTATTCTTCCTGGTCTTTTAAAAGTCCAGTGAAAACTACTTTCTCAGACTCCAAAGTTCATTAGTGTTTTTGACTACCAATCTTTACCAAGTATCCAAATATTGTGGACTTTTTTACCTCTAGAAAATCTCACACATCCAACCAATCTTGCCCAATTCTCCTGCAATTTTTGTCAACTTTCAAATTTATTGCAATAACCTGTAATTGATTTATTTGCAGCATCTTCTCATCGAACATACTATCTTTAAATCTTCCTTACTAAAACTTAATTGCAATCAAGTCTTCATGTGTTTAAAAAAGTTAAATAACAATTATAAGATAATTCACTATTGCCAACGATTTTTAGAACCAATTCCCCATCCTTATACTCTGCCTTCAATCACCTACTCTCCATCTCCTTACTCCAATTACAGTCAGACCCACAGAAGCATTTCCTTCCTTCAAACAACCCCCTTTACTCTTTACTTATGTTCCTTCTTCTGCCTTTCAAAGCTTTCCTTGACTATCTAAATTTTTTAAATCTTTCTTTCCTTTTTTTTTTTTATTTGCCATGTTGCCATGACTAGTCTGAGTCTAGGACAAGAAATATTTAAGATGAACCCAGAAATCTTGATTGGAGAGCAACAAAGCTGTGAAAGATTATTAGAGTCCCATTAGGGAATGGAAACAACTGGAAGAATTGCCACTTGCCAAAGATTGGGCTCTGCTTGCCAAAAAGGATAATATCTAAAAAGGATTGCAACATTAAATTTATTTAAAAATTCATGAGTTTATAATGACCCTTTAAAATATCAAAGGAAAATCATTCCCATCTTTTGAGATCTATTTCCAATATAATGTTGCTCACATGTCACTTTTTGATTCCTTCAAATGACTTGATCAGCTCCCTCTTTTGAATTTTTATAGCATTTCACTCTTACTACTTACATTCTGTTTATATTAATCTACATGCATCTAATAATATGAAAACCAGTTGACTCATAAAATCACTTTTAGGGTCAAGATTGCATTTAAAATGCATGGAAGTGTTTTTTGAATGCTAGGTGACTCATTCTTTCACCCCAACAGTTGTAGTAAGAACCAATGCCTTACAAGACAAAAAATGTTAAGTATTCTCTTTTTATTTTCATCATTTTAAAGTTAAATTTATTCAATTTATGACCAAAACTGTTTTGTCTGTTACTTCAAATGTTCTTGCAAATAAAGCTATTATAAGAAAAGGGGAATCATATATTAGTAGCCTATTAGACTGCAACTATCCATTTTATTGATATTCAATGGAGTTTGTTAGGGAACTGAGCATAAGAAACCACTATCTCCATACTTGTTTAAAAAAAAAAAATAGGCCAGGCATGGTGGCTCAAGCCTGTAATCTCAGCACTTTGGGAGGCCAAGGCGGGTGGATCATTTGCAGTCAGGAGTTTGAGACCAACCTGGCCAACATGGGGAAACCCCATCTCCACTAAAAATACAAAAATTAGCCAGGCATAGTGGCTTGTGCCTATAATCCCAGCTACTCAGGAGGCTGAGGTAGGAGAATTGCTTGAACCCAGGAGGCAAAGATTGCAGTGAGCTGAGATCATGACACTGCACTCCGGCTGGGGGCGACAAAGTGCGATTCTGTCTTGAAAAAAAAAAAAAAGAATAACAGAGGAACAGAATAATTTTAAACATTTTAAAAAACTAAAATTCTTATATCTGGTTTATTATTAGAAAATGATAAATGAAAAGTATTTTAGTTTATTTTATTTCCATTATAATTCCTACAAAGATTATAAAACATTGTTTTCAGCACTTTAGTGGATTTTAAGAAGTTACTAAACTTGCGAGAATCTCTGAGAAATGTTGCACCTTGCAACTGTGCAGCCAGGCTGGTGGACTAGCAACATGGCCATCGCCTGTGAGATTTTTAGATATGTAGAATCCCAAGTCCCACCCGAGAATGACTTAATCATTATCTGATGTTAACAAGATTCCAGGTGGTTTCCGTGCATATTAAAGTTTGAAAAGCACTGATGTAGCACACTGCAGGTGATGAACACACCTACTGCCTATTGAAATCTTTCTTTCAGGCTAGGATCACTAGTCAAGGATTGAAGGCAGTCCTCTTAATTAACAAAAACTTATTTCTACATATGATACATCTTTTAAAATGAGGACTAGTCTTGCCATTATTCTTGGGAACTTTACTGTATATATAATGACCCGTGGAACTCTTTGGACTTCCAGTATCTTGATCTTTTAATTCCAAATTTTCTTTCAGTCCACATCAGTGCCTCATTTCAAGGGTTTGACTCTAGACCTGGGATCAATACATAGAGGAAAATTCTTTCCTAAAACTAGACATCCCTCCCTCTTTAACTTATTCTGTAAAGATCTACCATAGAATTCTTTGTAAATGCTGTGATATTTTATCATGCTTACTTTCTCTTCAACTATTTATGATGACCTCTTTAATAGCACCTACCAGATTGCTTAGTAATTTTTGTATTTTAATGTTGGTTCACTCCTCCCATTCTCCAACCCTTACAATGTGAGATGATCCCCTATGATCTCTGGGACATAAATAACTAAACCAGTTACTGTCTCAAAGCAGGCACTTAGTAAATACTGTTTGAAGAATACACACTGTCAGAAGGTTTTTCTCAGCTTTCAAGAACCTTCATACTCAACCATTTGGACTAAATATGATTACCTTCATTTTGCAAATGAGGAAACTCATGGCCATGACTTGCCAAAGATCTAATGATTAGAAATGGAATGAGCAACAAAGCTGTCTTAGACCATTCTCTGATGCTATAGCAGAATGCCTGAGACTGAATAATTTACAATGAACAGATATTTATTGCCTCACAGGTCTGGAGGCTCAGAAGTCCAAGAAGGGGCCAGCATCTCACAAGGTCCTTCTTACTGTATTATCCCATGGAAGAAGGGCAAAGAAAAGGTTGAAGAGAGCAAGAGATCTAAATAGTAGTCTCGAACCTTTTTATAATGGCATTAATCTACTCACGAGGTTCCACTTCACCTAAACTCTCCTATCTCCCAACACTGTTGCATTAGGGATTAAGTTTCCAACACTTGCTTCATTGGGAACACATTCAAATTGTAGCTAAAGCCTAGGTAAAAACTCAGGTTTTCTGCTACCATTAAGCATTTACGCATGGATTTTCATTTTAGTAGAACGTTTTTCCTGTTTAAAGTTCTCAAAATAATTTAGTAGAATACTTGTCAATTTTACATTTTAAGTCTTGCCACAATCCACCTTTTCTTGTTTATCCACTGGTAAGAGTGCACTTTCTCTTTTATATTTAGGTAAATCAGCTCACTGGCCCACTCACCTCATGTTTCTTCTATCCTCAGTGCCTATGTCCATTCATTTGTTCTACAAGAAATGCTTTAATCCTTAAATAAATCCAACTCAACATTTAAAAGCTAGTTAATACAACCTCTAAAATTCTGTTTTAATGTTACTTAATACTGCATAATTTTAGTATATATAGTCATCATTGTACACAGCTTCAATCTGCAAAAATTACAATTATCTTGATTTCATTAAATAACATCAATTCTCCCAACAACATGGTTCCAATTTCAGCTACCATGGCATATTAACTGTGAATAATTGCACGAGGAAAAACCATGCTGCTAACTCTAGTTCAAGTTTCGTTAAAGCTCTACGTCATGATCAGTGAGCAACCATGTCACTTCCTCCACGGTCTGTTGGTAATTGGTCACTGTGCTTCTGTTACCAGTTCACACAGAGACAGCAAGGAGGGTAGCTATGTTGACTCTTAATCTCTCACCAATCAGTCCAAGTAACATTTTACAAATGTGGATTATCAAAAGAGAAAATTAGTCAACCTAGATGACAATGTAACAAACAGTGAAAAGTGGTAATATTGAAAATGAAAGTAGGGTCAGATGTAAACAGAGTTATAGAAAAAATAGCAGACCATGTTGATGCTGCCACTCTTCTTGAAATTCTAGATGTGTATCCAGAGGAACTTGGTGAAGGCAAACTTACTGACAAAAGAAGAATGTGGTTGTGATGAAAAGGATGAACATGTAACAGAACGAAACAAGACAACTTCACAAATAATTCATGACATTGAAAATGCAAAGGATAAAATGTCAGAGGGTGATCCAAACTGAGAAAAGAGCATGAAAATTTGCCAAGGCATAGAGAACATGAGCTTTCCATAGCAGAAGCTATATAAAGAGAACAAAGGCAAGCAGTGTTTAAGCAACTCCAGATATATTTTTAATTAAAAACCTTAATTCTTAATGGTTTTAATATTTTAAATTATACCACAGTAAGTAAATATTAATTTTACTATTTTATTTCATTTGCAAATGCTTTACACTTACAATCAACAACACAATAATTCTTTTTTTAAATTTCAACTTTTATTTTAGATTCAGAGAGTACATGTACAGGTTAGTTACATGGTATACTGTGTGATACCAGGGTTTGGGGTATGGATTCTGTCACCCAGGTAGTGAGCACGGTACCCAGTAGGTACCCAATCCACACCTCCTCTCTCCCTCCTTCTCTATTAGTCCACAGTGTCTACCTTTTCCATGTTTATTTCTATGTGTGCTCAATATTTAACTTCCACTCATATGTGAGAATGTGTGGTATTGGTTTTCTATTGCTGTATTAATTTCAGGATTATGGCTTCCAGCTCTATCCGTGCTACTTTAAAGGACATCACTTCATTCCATTTCATGGCTGCATAGTATTTCATGGTGCATATATACTACATTTTCTTTTCCTAATCCACTGTTGATGGATGCCTAGGTTGATTCCATGTCTTTGCTGTTGTGAATTGCACAGCAAAGCACAGGTAAGTACATTTGTCTTATTGGTAGCATGATTTCTTTTCCAATGGGATTGCTGGGTTGAATGGTTACTCTGTTTTAAGTAAGTTCTTTGAGAAGTCTCCAAATTGCTTTCCACAGTGGCTGAACTAATTTACATACCCATCAACAGTATATAAGCCTTCCTTTTTCTCCACAGCCTTATGAGCATCCACTATTTTTTTACTTTTTATTAATAGTCATTTTGACTGGTGTGAGATGGCGTCTCAATATGGTTTTGATTTGCATTTCTCTGATGATTAATAATGATGAACATTTTTTCATATGTCTGTTGGCCAATCCAATCTCTTCTTTTGAGAAGTTTCTGTTCATGCCCTTTGTTCATTTTTTAATGGGATTTTTTTTTTTTTGCTTATTGAATTGTTAAGTTGCTTGTGGATCCTGGATATTAGACCTTTGCTGGATGAACAGTTTGTGAATATTTTCTTCAATTCTGTAGGCTCTCTGTTTACTCTGCTGATAATTTCTTTTGCTGTGCAGACGTTCTCTAGTTTAGCTCCCACTTGTCAATTTCTGTTTTTGTTCCAATTGCTTTTGGGCACTTAGCCAAAAATTCTTTACCAAAGACAGTACCAACAAGGTTATTTCCTAGGGTTTTTTCTAGGATTTTTATAGTTTTAAGGCTTACATTTAAATCTTCAACCCATCTTGAGTTAATTTTTGTATATGGTGAGAGGTAGGGTCCAGTTTCATTTTGCATATGGCTAGCTAGTTATCCCAGCATCATTTATTGAGGAAGGAGTCCTTTCCCCGTTGCTTGCTTCTGTCAGCCTCGTCAAAGATCAGATGGTTGTAGATGTGCAGCTTTACTTGTGAGTTTTGTATTCTGTTCCATTAATCTATGTGTCTGTTTTGTACCAAACCATGCTGTTTTGGTTACTGTAGGCTTATAGTATAGTTTGAAACAGGTAGTGTGATATTCCAGCTTTCTTCTTTTTGCTTAAAATTGCTTTGGCTATTCGGGCTCTTTAGTGGTTCTGTATGAATTTTAGACTAATTTTTTCTAGCTTAGCTATTTGAAAAATAATGTTGGTAGTTTGATAAATTAATGTTGAATCTGTAAAGTGCTTTGGGCAATATTGCCATTTGAATGATATTAATTCTTCCAACTCATGAGCATGGAATTTTTTATTTATTTGTGTCATCCCTGATTTCTTCAAGTGATGTTTTGTAGTTGTCCTCATAAAGATCTTTCACCCCCGTGGTGAGCTGTATACCTAGGAATTTCATTTTCTTTGTGCCTATTGTAAATGGGATTGTGTTATTGATTTGACTCTCAGCCTGGATGTTATAGGTGTATACAAATGCTACTAATTTTTGTGCATTGATTTTGTATCCTCAAACTTTATTAAAGACATTCATCAGTTCTGGGAAACTTTTGGTGGACTCTTCAGGGTTTTCTAGGTGTGGAATCATATCATCAATGAAGAGAGATAGTTTGACTTCTTCTTTTCCAATTTGGTTGCCTTTTATTTATTTCTCTTGGCCAATTGCTCTGGCTAGAACTTCCAGTAATATGTTGAATAGGAGTGGAGAAAGTGGGCATCCTTGTCTTGTTTCAGTTCTCAAGAGGAATGGTTTCAGCTTTTGCCCATTCAGTATGATGTTTGCTATGGGTTTGTCATAGATGGCACCTATGTTGTAGATGACTCTTAGTTTGTTGAGGGTTTTTATCATGAAGGAGTGTTGTGTTTTTTCAAAAGCTTTTTCTGCATGTGTTGATATGATCATATGGTTTTTGTTTTTAATTCTGCTTATGTGGTGAATCACATTTATGGATTTGTATATGCTGAACCAACCCCAACCTTGCATCCCAGGAAAAAAGCCTACTTGATTGATTGCAATGAATTAACTTTTTGACATGCTGCTGGATATGATTTGGTAGTATTTTGCTGAAGATTTTTGCATCAGTGTTCACCAGGACATTGGCCTGAAGTTTTCTTTTTTCACTGTGACTCTACCGGATTTTGGTATCAGGCTTCATGGAATGAGTTAGGGAGGAGCCAGCTCTCCCACCCCTCAATTTTTTGGCATGTTTTAGTAGAATTGGTATGGGCTCCTCTTTGTGTATCTGGTAGAATTTGGCGGTGACTTCATCTGGTCTAAGGCTTTTTCTGTTGGCAGGTTTTTATTACTGATTCAATTTCAGAACTCGATACTAATCTATTCAGGGTTTCAATGTCTTCCTGATTCAATCTTGGAAGACTGTGTGTTTCCAGGAATATATATATATATATATGTGTGTATATATATATATATATATATCCTCTAAATTTTCCAAGTTCTGTGACCAGTGTTGTTCAAAGTAGTCTCTTTTGTATTTCTGTGCAATCAGTTGTAATGTGATTATGTTATTTCTGATTGCAGTATAAGAATTCTTAATATTTTAACAAATTTTTAAGCAAGAACACCATTAATTTTTCCCACTGATTATTAAGCTCTCTTTGCATGATTTCAGCTTGCATTGCCATTTTGTGGTTTCACACTGCTGTGATGAGAACTGCCTCTACTTGATTGTATGTTCCATCCCAGCTAGACTGAGAACTACTTGAAAATGGTACATTTTTAATATTTTTATTGAGGTAAAATTCACATAATACAAAATTCACCATTTTAAAGTATATAATTTTTATATAAGTATACCATTTTAAAGTATATAATTTATGGCTGTTAATACAGTCATAATGTTGTATAACCACTACCACTATCTAGTTCTGTAACATTTTCATCATCCCTAAAGAAAATCCCACAACCATTAACCAGCCCCTCCACCTTTTCCCTTCCTCTCTGCCACTGACAACCACTAATCTACTTTATGGATGTATAGATTTGCCTTCTGTAAGTTTCAGCTAAATGAAATTATACAATATGTATTGTTTCTGTCTGGCTTCTCTCGCTTAACATAATGTGTTGAAGAGTCATCTACACTGCAGGACATTCATTTTTATGGTTGAATAATATTTTCTTGTATGAATCTATCATTTTCTTATTTATCCATTCATTAGATCCTGGATATCATTCCCACCTGTGGGATCTTGTGAATAGTGCTGCTATCAACATTTGTACACATATTTTTTGTTGAATATATGTTTTCAATCCTATTAGGTATGTACCTGCGAATGGAATTATTGTGTCATATGGTAATACAATGTCTAACTTTTTA
The DNA here is from genome assembly GCA_963573385.1 of Cacajao melanocephalus. Classification (NCBI taxonomy): domain Eukaryota; kingdom Metazoa; phylum Chordata; class Mammalia; order Primates; family Pitheciidae; genus Cacajao; species Cacajao melanocephalus. The sequence continues at coordinate 26,127 of CAUYLG010047129.1, read as the reverse complement.
AGGACTCACCAAACTGTTTTCTACTACAGCTGCATCATTTAACATTCTCACCAACAATTTATGAGGGTTCAAATTTCTTCACATCATTGACAACACTTTTTAAGTGCTTTCAGTCTAGTCATCTTAGTGGGTGTGATGTGGTATCTGATGATGGTTTTGATTTGCATTTTCATAATGACTAAGACGTAGAGCATCATTTCCTGTGCTTTCTGGACATTCTTATATTCTTTGAAGAAATATCTTTTCAAGCTCTTTGCTGATTTTTAACTGGATAATTTGCCTTTTTGTTATTGATTCTAACAGCTGTTTACATATCATGGATGATAGGCCCTTATCAGATACATAATTTGCAAATGTTTTGGCCATCCTGTTGGTTATCTTTTCACTTGATTGAAAGTGTCACTTGATGCACAAGAGATTTTAATTTTGATGAAGGTCTAGTTTATATATTTCTGTTGTTGTTTTTGCTTTTAGTGTTATATCTAAGGACAATTGCCAAGTCCAAGTTAATAAAGATGTACCCTTATGCTTTATTCTAAGACTTATAATTTGAGGTCTTATATTTAAGCCATTGATCTATTTTGAGTTAATTTTTAATACAGTGCAAGGTAAGAATTTACATTCATTATTTGGCATGTGGATGTCTAGTTGACCTAGTGCCATTTGTTGAAGAGACCATTATTTCCCATTGAATAATCTTGGCTTCCATGTAAGAAACTTAAGTGGCCTTAGATGTATGGTTTATTTATGAACTCACAGGTCTCTTCCATTTTTCTGCGTAACTATCCTTATCCCTATACAATGCTGCTTTTATTACTATAGCTTTGTATTGAGTTTTGAAATTAAGAACTGTGAGCCAACTTTGTTCCTTTTTAAGATTGTTTTGGATATTTGGGGTTCCTTGCAATGTTAGAATTTTGACTGGGATTACATTTACTCTATAGATCAATTTGGGGAGAACTACCACCTTAATAATATTAAGTCTTTCATTCCATTAACAAAGGATCTATTTCTAATTATTTAGGTCTCCTTTAATTTCTTTCAGCCATATTTTATAATTTTCAGTGGGCAAATATAAATTTATATTTGGTTAAATTTATTCCTGAATACTTTATTCTTTTGAAGATATTGTAAATGGAATGTTCTGAAGTTTATTTTTTGATGGGTCATTGCTAGTGTAAAGAAACACAATTGATTTTTTATGTGTTAGTCTTGTGTCCTGAAACTTTTCTAATTTTGTTTATTAGTCTCGATAGTTTTATTGATGAATTCCTTAGAATTTTCTGCAAGATCATGTCATTTGTGGACAGGGATAGCTTTACTTCTTCCTTTCCGATCTGGATGGCTTCGATTTTTTTCTCTCTAATTTCTCTGGCTAGAACTTCCAGTACCAATGTTGAATAGAAGTGGTGACAGCAGACATCTTTGTTTCATTCCTGATCATAGGAGGAAAGCTTTCAGTCTTTCACCAGTAAGTATAAGGTTGGCTGTGGGTTTTTCATTAATGCCCTTTATCATGTTTAGGAAGTTTCCTTCTATTTCTAGTTAGTCATGGGCTTTTTTTAAAAAAGAATCATGAAACATTGTTATATTTTATCAGATGCTTTTTTCTGCATCAATTAATATGATCACACATTTCATTTTCTCCATTCTGCTAATACTGTGTGTTATACTGGTGGATGTTTGTGTGTGAAACCACCCACACATTCCTAGGATAAATCTTACTTGGACATGTGGTATAATCCTTTTAATATGCTATTGAAATCAGTTTGCTCACTATTGTTGAACTTTTTTGCATCTCTATTCATAAGGGATATGGGCAGTAGTTTCTTTCTTGTGATGTCTTTGTGTGGCTTTGATATCAGGGTACTGGCCTAATACGAAGAGTTAGGAATATTTCCTCTTCTTCTGTTTCTTGGAAAGATTTGAAAAAGATTGAGGTTAATTCTTTTTTCAATGTTTGGTAGAATTAAAAAATGGCATTATATTTTCCCGTTTTAGGGTATGTGGGAGGGAGGTGAGTGTGTGTATTTGTTTGTATCCCTCACTGTGCTTAGCAGGGTACCAGATATAGAGAAAGAGATCTATAAATGCTTGGATAAATTTCTAGACAAGTAAGAACATTCATTAAAAAAATATATATAAATCAACTTATACAAAGCTTTTCAGAAATATGCCCGCTTTGTGAATATGTTCCTCTAACAGCATTTCAGCCAAGCCCTGAAATAAAATGTTCAAAAGGCTAGCAGGGCATGGGTGATACAAACACACACTACAGACAGAGAAAAAGAGGAGCAAGCTCTACTAAGTGGCTTGAAAGGATTCCTTGGAGGTAAGACACTTACCATCCAAGGAGAAACTATGTAAAAATCCATAAATAGATTAACAAGCAGAACTGTGGCTGATGAAAACCAGATTAACTCTGCCAAAGATGAGAGCCGTAAAATGCACCAAGAAAATATCCAACAATAAAAAGAGAAATTATCTGCTGGTAAAAATTCATGATTCTGAAAGTAGACACCACCAGCCTAATTTAATAATTGTAGGATCCCTGATGGAAGGAAAAAGCAGGATATGGTTGAGTCTTTTTCAAAATTTAATTAAAACCAACATGGCACTTATTCCTCTGCTCCTCCAAAATTCAAACGGTTTCACAGTGTTGGAGCAGGCAGGCCACGGTCAGAGGCAGTGACTCACCATATTTTCAGAAGGGGATTTTAAGAATCAAAGAGGCACGCTTCAGAATTACAAGGCATAAAGTTCCACATGCGGCTTACAAATCTGTCCTTCCCTGCCTATTCACTGCATGTTCCTGCAGCATTCTGCACATAGACAGTGTGCATCGAATGAGGGCTGGCTCCTGCCTGCCTCACAGCCAGCCCCTGGCAACGTGGCAGTCATTGGGGCCTTCACGTCTCCCTGGGAAGAGGAGCATTTTCTCTTCCATGCCCAGGACGGAAACTTACAAGATCACCCCCAGACATAAAGGGAAGCCAAGATTCTAATGCATATTTTAGGTCTGCTTGATATTTGGTGAGATATAAACCCTACTGTTAGATGTTTCTCTTTTTTACTACCTGCTGGAAGAATACAGGACCACATGCTAATTGCAGAATCCCTTTTTGAAAATCTTCAGATTCACATGCTGCTCTTACCATTTGTACTTAGCAGGCATCAGTCAAAATTTGTTAGATTTACTGGATTTAGCAGAAAACAATTTGAATACTAACTTTTGCTTTGAAAGACATTTTACACTACCCAAAAGAGGGGAAAGGACAGAAAAATGGAAAGGAAAAATGGTGGTTAGCAGGAAAGCAAAGGCCCTACTGGATTTGGGTCATCTTGGCAAGCTGCAACAAGCAAACATCCATGACATTTGCTGTTGCAGATTCACATTGCCTGTAACCCATTCCTTACAGCCCTTGGTCCAGGAAGTCAAGTTTATTGGTGAGTTATTTACTTGCAGAGGTGTTGAGCTGGACACAGATAAATAATTTTTTAAATAAGGTCTCTGAAAAACACTGACTAGAAACTTCAAATTCAGCTCCAGAACAAAAAAGGCATAAATATGAATTATCTTTATTAAAGTTCTTATTGGACGTTATATGCTTTTACTTTCAGTGGTAGAATTTTGACCTTGGAAGTCTAAATAAATAAACAAAAACACTGGATACACAAATTTTGAATTAAAATGGACTCATCTAAAGATTTTCTATATTGGAGGAAAAGGCAAATTAGTGATGCATCGAGGTGTCCAAAGTTCATTAATGTCAATTGCTAGCAAGAAAACTATGAGATCCCAGGGTTTCACATTTATTAAATCAGATAAAAATTCAAAATACCTCTCAAATGTTTTCTTATGAAATAGTTAAATCAGCTGCCACCTTCTTTTCAAAGTTTTGGTGAGTTCATTAAACTAGATGGTTAGGAAACTCTTTTTGTAAGTTTAGTCCCTCTTGATTTCTCCTCCAATTCATTAGCTCTTCATTCTTAATCTGATACTTCATGGAAAATTTTTTCTGTTGTTTTTTTCTCTACAATAGTACCTATGATATATGAATTGCACATGGATTTTCAGTGCACTAATTGACTGGTTACATATGGCTTGCCCAGTCACTCAAGCAAGCTGTAACCTCCTGCCAATATATGTATGTGTAAGTATAGATATGTGCATGTCTGCCTCCCATAGACATTATCAATCCATTGTAGTAGCATTTTGTAATTATTTACACTTCACAGTTTTTAAGGCATTTTCATTAATAGTGTCTAGCTTAAATCCGGTGAGCTAATCATCCCTATTTTATCAACGGTAGAAACTAGGTTCTTATATGTAGAAATAATTAACAATTTCACCTAACTACATATATCTTCTGCACGTGTATTATTATGAGTCCCAGTTTAAATTTATATCTATCTGAATCGATAAAACCTAAGGGTTGAGACCAAAGGCTTTGTAGTAAGTCTGAGTTCAAATCCTAGCTCACCTACTTACCACCCTTGGCAAATTACTTAAAATCCTTAAAACCTTAGCTTCCTCACTTAAATATAGGAAGTGTGGCTATTACACAGGGTTATTGTAAAGATTAACTGTGACATGTCTGACTCTTTTTAGCAAGTATTAGTAAAGTTATCTATTATAACAATAAGAATGATAGTACAAATGATGTTTTGTTATTATTTATGAATCTAACTGTCATAGATTTGTTCTTTTATATTCACTGAATTAAATTTAATTCTTACCCTCCTAATAAATTAGAAAAGGCACCCTTAAGTATCCATATACAGTCATAACATAAAATTTTGGTCAATGACAAACCACAAACACGATAGTGGTCCCATAAGATTATATACTGTGTTTTTACTGTAGCTTTTCTATGTTAGATATACAAATCCTTGCCATTGTATTACAATTTCATGCAATATTCATAACAATCACATGCTGTACAGGTTTATAGCCTAAGAGAGCTACAGTTTGTACCTCTACCACATGACCTGGTTGTACAGTAGGCTACATCACCTAGGTCTGTGTGAATACATGCTATGGTGTTCATGTTCACACAACGATGGAATCGCCTGACATGTCCCTCAGAAGGTATTCCTGTTGTCAAGTGATGCATGACTCTGTTTGCCTAAAAAAGTAGCCACTGGGGCATGAAGCTAAGTTCAGTCTTTGAGGATAGGAGAAGTCAGCAGGGCTTGCAGGAGTATTTTCAGGGTGGCCGTCCCAGGGAGGAGCCACAGTAGCTACATGAGTGGTTTGAATGGATGAGGCAGGACAGGAGCAGGGATAGGGAAAAGGAGGTGGTGATGTGGAGGGTAGGGGTAAAATAATCAGACTTGTGCCTGAGAGAGCCTGCCAAACTAGAAATCCTAGTGCCTTCCATCAGCTCCTGCCCCACGCCTTTTCTTCTAGGTCATTCAGGGCTGCTTGTTTCCCAGATTTTGCTTTTTTGGTATAAAATGTTTTACCCTGTAATTCCACTTGCCTTGCAGGGCCTCTCCCATGAGAGTCACTCTTTGGTCAGCCCAAGGTCAAAATGCCAGGGACTCCGGTTTTCTCCAGATTCCGTAGTGATGGGTTCTCTGTTTCATGTCACTCCATGAGTGGTCTCCCTTTTCAGCCACATCTGTTTTTACCCTCCTCCTTCTAAATCTGATACTGGAAATTTCTTTTTTAGGATTTCATCCTTTTTTCCACTCCCAAGCCCAAAGCTGAGCTAGTGCTCCCTGAACAGCTAGTCTTGGGAGAAGTTGTCTCTGTTCTCATTGAAAGCAAGATCCATCCCCTAACGTTTGGTTAAGCAGCCCTTGTTGAGATTCAGTATAGTGCTTCAGGGCACCAGGAGGTTAGCAGCAGTCTGCCTAATGCAGACCCTGCCCTGCAACTTTTTGGTTATGAGCCTCGGCAAAGCCACTTAACCTCTTGATTGATCAGTTTCCTCCCTACATAGTACAGGCACAATAACAGAACCAAACTCCTAGAGTGGTATTAGTTAATATTTTTAGTTTTTATGGCAGAGTATGTCACCAATTAAGTTCTATTCAAGTGTTTATTAAATAAAATAATCAGTAAATTCTTGATCTTAAATTGTGTTTCAGACATGCACCTACAATCCCAACTACTCAAGAGGCCGAGGTGAAAGCATCATTTAAGGCCAGGAGTTTGATTCAATACCAGTCTGGGGAACAGAGAGACCCCATCTCTAAAAAATATCTCTGTCTTATTTTGTTTGGGTTGCTATGAAAAAAATACCACAGAGTAGATAGTTTAAGCAACAATATTCATTTCTTACCATCCTGGAGGCTGAGAAGTCCAAGATCAAGGTGCCTGCAGATCCAGTGTCTGGAAAGGGCCTGCTTCCTGGTTCATATATCACATCTTCCTCCTATGTCCTCCTGTGGTGGAAGAAAGAAAGAGAGCTCTCTGTGGCCCCTTTTATAATAAGAGCATTATATTCATTCATGAAGAATCCATCCTTATGGCCTAGTCATCTCCCAGAGACCCCACCTCCTAGTGCCATCTCATTGGGAGCTAGGATTTCAGCTTATGAATTTGGGAGGAAACACAAATGTTCAGTCCACTACAAGCTCACCTGCCACAGAAACTTCCTGAACTAGCTTGTCCTCTGCCTAGCACTTCTACTTACTTGCTGGCCAGCCACCAGCAACTTGAATTCACAAAGAAAACAATAAAAATTCATGCAAATTTCATTTACCTAATGTGTCAGACTCGCCAACTCCCTCATACATGAGTATGCTATCTTGAAATTTATTATCTACTTTTCCAGACCCTTATTTCTGGGCCATTGTCTCTTCTTAAACATCAATATAATAAACAGCATTGCTTTCACTGACATCCTTCTAGCTGCGGTCCCCCAGGCCAAAGCCCTCTCCCAGTGGTACCGAGAGACTCTGGACAAGTATGAGGGTGGGCGTTGAGAGGAAAGTAAAGGTAGAGGATGGTTGTGGGGACTGCTATGAGTAGGGCTTGCTCAGATGTTAGAAGGAAGAGCTGGTTACAAGATTGATTTCTGCACCTCCCAGTGGTTGTACCCACAGCTCATCCTGACGTTAGCTATGCTGTGAGATGCACAAGACAAGAAAAGCCTCTCCTCCTTACTGCCCAGAAAACTTGTCCTCTGGTGTTTCTAATTTTTGCCTAGTCAGACCACAATTTTACACTAGCTAAAGTAGCTTTCTAAACAGGAGGTCTAGTTTTTCCCTTTGTGATATACTGGAAATTTATATATAGCAGCAGTCATGGAGGGTGGAGGTCAGTAAGCTGCATCATATGCATATCTGTTTACAAAGTGAAAGATCTTATAAAGCCTCTTTTTCTCCTTTTGATCAGAAACTCATTCCTGCCACTCCTCTGAACATCCCCCTGTGGTCAGACCTTTAATGAACATATGAGGTGAAAGAAATTAGCCCTGTGATTTATCAGACCCTGTAATTTAGACACGACTGAAGTTAACAACCTCAGTGCCCTGCTGCTCTTTGGCAATGGAAAATGGCGTCATATGCTGGAGAGAGAGGACAGGTAGAATCAAGTATTCAAGTCTCAATTTTAGGCTGTAATTTCCCTAAGAGTCTTAAGAGCCAAGATGGGGTTTTGATATGAATGCAGAGCAGGCATAGGTTCCTAGTAGATACAGTAGGCTTTAAGTTCCTCTTTTGTATTTTCCCCAGTGTCTGCACAACATTCTGTCCATACATGCTCCATAATAGATCAATATTGGTTGATTTAGTGCATAGGTAATAATAATGTGTTATCTGTACTCGGAATGGTATGGCAGCTGCATTAATAGTTAAATTACTTGCGGTTTCCCCATTGATGTCAAATGAAATGGCAAAATTAAGAGCTATATGTTGATGAGTGAATACATAGTACAAGCATTGGGGAGCACAAAGAGGCATCTCCCTGTGAAGGAATTTAATTGGCTTAAAAGAACAACTGACTGCACAATTACCTTCCCCATTTTCTATTTTCTGTGCATAAAGCTACTATTTCAGCATATGTATTTTCAGCACGATGTAGACAGAAAGACTGGAAAACTATTAAAATAAAAACATATTTGAAGTGAATCAGACAGCATGTATAAATAGTACAACTTTATTTACATCTCCCTAATGAATGAGCCTAGCTTCATGAATTGATGTATCCAGTTCCTATTTCTCTTTCCATCCATGAAGTCCATCAATCAGCTTCAATCAATATTTTTCAAAGGCAGTAGGGCTTTTGCTACTGGCTGATTAACAAAGGGCTATTTAATCTTTGTCCATCACTCTTACCTCCAAATTCTAGGTTCATATCCAATTGGCTTGAAAATCTGATTGATTTAACATTATCACTTTTCTGGAGACCTCAAAATTTGTCAATGAGCCTTTAAAAAATACCCCACTTATACAGGCAAGGTGTATTTAATGAATTATTATACTAAAATCAGGGATTAAATATTTCATTATTTCTATTCTATCATTTTAAAATAGCATGAATAATTTGTATATCAATGTGTCTAATGTGTACTTGTTTATATCTAAACTGATATACTACATTGTCATATTTAACTACATGGCTTATTGAAAGTGATACTGGAATAGGAAATACGAATAGGGCTTGTTAATAATAATATTGTTTCAATAGTAATAACCCAAAATAAAAAGTATATATGTAGATTGTGAACAAAATTAGTTTCATAAAATTAGTTACGTAACTAGAATGCTTTCATAAACATAGATTTGGACTTATAAGTGTGAGGATGTGTTATATTTTTAAACATTATCCACAAATAAGTTTTCTAAACCTTTATACACTTAGAGAATACATGTTTACTATTATGTATAATATTCATCCAAATTATAATTACAAGACAATAAAATTGTCTTGTGTTAATTGGAAAGAGACCTTAGCACTGTAAATACCACACAGAAAGGCTGAGTGAAAAATTGTGTTAGTCATGCCAGGATTTCCAATCTGGCTATGTTGAGTACACAGGAGTACAATGAAACCCCTGTCAAGAACAATGAGGAAAGTGAGATAAAACACACAGTTATAAGTTTGAAAGCAGCACAAAGCTGCTGAGACAACCAGGAATTGAGGGGCCAAGATGCTGGAGAGCAGAGAACCAAGGAGAAATAAGCCTACTTCTTAGACCCATTTTTCCCTTGGAGCAGTTGCTGATTGTTGGCATTGGGTAAAAGGTGAAAAATCTGAGGTCAAGACCTGGGCCAGGAGGCCAGTAGGCCAGCTGAGCATCTCAGTTTCACAGCAATGGAGAGACAAAAATTGAATTCAGGGCCTCAAGGCAGCTTACATCCTGTAAAAAAGGGGAGGATGAACAAGTGAGCACAAGGTCAAGGTCTTCACCACATTCTTTAGCTGTGAAGCAAATGGGTTAAGAAACTGAGACTCTGAAAATTAAAACAGAGTTTTCAGCAGTTTTACTGGGCCTAGGAAATAAATATTGCAGTTCAGAACCCACCAAGGAGTTGGGGATTTCAGAAAACACCCCCAATCTCTAGAGACTAACCCTTGGAGCGTATGGACATGAATTAAGAGGAGCCTTACAAAAATTGCAACCTGGCCCAGGGCAGCTCAGTGCCTGACTGAATGAAAATGAAAGTTTCTCTTGTCTAACACAAGTTTTGAGTTGTTATGTATTTTAAATATGCACACATTCAAATATTTTATAAGAATATTTAGATAATCGTGAATGTATGCATAAAATACATAAAACAAAAAATAACAGTGCTACATATAAAAATGTAATATATACATCATTTATAATTATTTTATATATTTTAAGTAATAGCCTATAAATATATATACAATGAATAAATAAAAATATATTTTATTATTTTTGTTATTTAAAGATCTAATAAATATATGAGCATAAAAATTATATTTCAAATATTACAAGCTGTATACATGCATTTTAGATGATAGCCAAATAAAATCCTATGGATATTTTTTAAAGTATTAAAGGTATAGGATACTGTGCCAATATCCTCTGTGCCAATAAGTAGAAAAATTTTGATGACAGACTCCTGAAGAAACACAATTAAAAAACTAATACAAGAAGAAATACCAAATCTGAATAGGCCTGTATCTACAAAAGAAATTGCATCTGTTATTAAAATATTTCCCCAAAGGAAATACACAGATGAGAAATCTTCACCAGTGAATTCTTCCTAACATTTAAGAAACAAACAAGCCTATTCTCATATAAACTCTTTCATATAATAGAAAAAGAATAAATACTACGCAGTTGAATAATTAATTCAATACTAATTATATTCAATTGTACCAGATACATTATCAGTATCATTATATCAATAATGATTCAATAATAAGAGTGTAATAATGATTATACCAGAAAAAAAGTCAGTAAGAGCCTGTGCCAAAGATTCCCAAAGACTTCTTCACAATAGCATTAAATTTTCTCAGCGACTATTTGCAAATTCAATCTTCTCAGTGACCATTTGCAAATACCCCTGATTGCAGGTTTTGCTCATCACTGTTTCCATAAAATGACAGTCAAGGATGCTAAAGATGGCCAGAACATACAGCTATTCCCACTGTGGTCTCTGTTTTCTGAGTCAGAACTCTTCAATTAGATACTTAAAGTCTCATACACAAATGACTAGCTTATGGTTCCCAGAGTAGAATGACTTTCTCAATCACAGACACAGAATAAAACATAGAGGCTCCTATATCTGACAAAGCTGATGTACATAGGACCACATGTAACATGTACTTAGATTCCTCTTCAGCAGCAAGCACAGTGCTTTTCACATAGTAGACATTCAACACATTTTCATTACTTTGTCGGAAAAAAAAACACAACATGCAATTTGACTGAACTGTAATAAAATCAATTAAGATTTTTATATTTACTTTTTATGGCGTTTAGAAGGACATATCCAAGTTTGGTAGTTCATTACTGTCATTATAGTTGAGGGTCATGATGAGAGAGGAAGGAAAATATTGATTATAAAAATCCTGTGAATTCCAAGGAGTACATACTACATCACGGAGAACTCATTTTTGAATTCCTGTTCTCTGAGAAATGCCTGCTGGCTAATGTTTTGGTTTGAGGGCCCAAGATATCAGGAAAAGAAAAACAAGAAAAATCAGTAAATTGGCTGAACAACATAGTGCTCAGCTCCCCCAGATTCAGAGGCTAAATTTTATCCCTAAGAGAATTTCTCACAATACAACCTTGGCAGTCATATACCAAAAAAGTTGGTTAAGAAAAATTGCGAAGCTCTTCTGTAGTGAAGCAAAGCATAATGATAGCAAGTTTCAAATTTCCAACTAGCAGGAAACTTCACTATTCCAATATCACCAACTAAAGTGTTCGGTGTTGAGGCAGAAAACAACCAATAAGTGAAAGAGAAGACAGATAAAAGGAAGTGAGGTGAACTGTGCCAAAGCCAAGCTTGAACCAATGTTTTCTAATTTTTCACATTCTTTTAATGGTTCATAATCAACAGCAGGCAATAAACCATCTAAAAGATGAACCATACACTTTTAAACACATAGGCTATTTTGATTTACACCTAAACTTCAGGAAACATACATCACCATGAAGCCCTTCAATAAAAATGACAGATAAGTGAAAATAAAAGACTTGATTTAAACACACACACACACACACACACACACACACACACACAGATTTTTCACTTTTACTTTTAATGAGAGAATCCGAAGTTTTGTTTTCCCCTGAAGTTAAATTCAATTTTGTGTCATATCAAATGTTTGGCACCTTTCTCTGCAGCTCCGAAGCAGCCCAAATGTAATTTGAGCTAATTTATGCAATGCACTTTGTATAAGGGTATTTATTGTCTGTGAGATAAATAGTCAAAATATTTCAGATTTATTGATGTCCTGAGAAAGGGGCATTATGGCTGCTTATACTGAACCTCTGGGCTAAATGAATATTCAGAGAAATGAAAGCAGACTGCTGGTATGTGCCTTAAGAAAAATGACAACAAACAGAAGAATAGCCGGGAAAAGGAAACTGCATACAGTCTAGCTATTTTAGAGTGACGTGTGTTTAACATTGATTGCAAATAGACCTCTGAATGTGGGTGATGCAGGAAGCTTTTCTATAAAAATGGGCACAATAGAACAAGGATATGCAGAATTGGATTTGCTTTATTTCAGTTCTTTTCTTAGAAAATAACAGAAAAAGAATGCCTGAAGAATTTATGAGCAATAAACTCTTGAGCATGTTTTTATAGCATTGTAGAATGAAAGAAATCATGCTCAGTTCTCAGACAAGATCAAGACAAAAGGACAACCCTGACCAATGTGGTGAAACCCCATATCTACTGATAATACAAAATTAGCTGGGTGTGGTGGCGGGTGCCTGTAATCCCAGCTACTCAGGAGGCAAGGCTGGAGAATTCCCTGGAGCCCCAAAGGTGGAGATTGCAGTGAGCTGAGATGGGACCATCGCACTCCAGCCTGGGTGACAAGAGTGAAACTCCAACTCAAAAAAATAAAAGTAAATAAAACAAAAAAATAAAATAATGCTATGAGTTAAAGTTTGGAAATCAATTATGATTTTTAGCATTTGAAGAATGTAAAGGAAATAAATAATTTAGATAAGTTTGTTGCCTAGATGGCTTTATAAGAAATTAAGAAGAAAGCCCTTAACTGAAAAACTGTTGGTTTATTGAGTTTAATGTCACTCTTCAATAAATAGCAGTTTACTTTCCACTTCCCCTACCCACACCCTTTGTGAAATATATCTAATTCCAGAATTGGTAGAAATATATCTAATATATTTTTCACTTACATTTTTAATTTTAAATTCACTCTTAAAATTTCTATTTGTTTCACTTTCCTGTCTGCTTTCTCTGTTTCTGTAACATAGGTAGAATCCATTTCTTCATCAATAAAAATTCTAAAAATTATCACTTAAGTTCCTTTCCAGATTTCTCTATTACTTGCAGTCTCAAGAGGATTTTCCTATTGTTTGCATTGGGTTTTCAGTTTTAGTTTAAGGTTATCTGTCAGTTTTATGGTATTAGTTTCTTGTCCATGTTATAGAACTTTTTTACCTGTACTCACGATGGGCATGGAATTCTAGTTTCTCACAGGGGCCTCTGTTTCTATCTATAACTAAGGGTGGGTGCATGGTTTCCAGGAGGCTTTCTTAGACACTAGATTTAGTGTTGGTTTTATCCAAGTCAAAAAATGAAACAACACTCTCATATTCCACAGAGTGTCTTAGACCCCGATCCCCATTGGTGTGGAAACCCAGACACCTGAGAAAAATATTCAGCCTGATAGCCCTGAAACTCCCCATGCAGACTGTGGTTCATCTCCATGACTCTGCATTTCTTTTTCTGGCAACTCAAGATTTTTCCTTTCATGTTTTTGAGCTTAGGCAAATATTTTGCTTTGTTTTGTTTTAAACAAGCTGAATTTTATCCAGAATTCCATATATGTGGGATACCACCATAGCCGCCCAAGTCAGCTTTGTCTACGGCAGGGCACCAAAGATAGGCAACAACACTCCTGCCACTTTTTCTTTAACATCCATGTGGTTTTTACTTTTAAAAGCCAGTTCATGCAACAAAGTCAGAATACATTCTACTAGCGGAGTGACAATGAAAAACATCAATTACCATGGGCCATATTTCATAGGCAGGTGATTGTTCACATAATTTTAGAAGCCAAATTATGTGGATAATAAAGTTATCAGATAGCACTAGTAACTTAGCTTGGAAAGAAAGAAAAGTCCTATTCAATAAAAAGAAATTGTAGCCAGGGGATACTAAAAAATAGTATAGTTGTGTACGGACAGCATATCAAGCATTTGATGGTGGTGATGTTTGGGAAGTGTGCCTGTGTGTGTGTATGTGTGTGTGTGTGTGTGTGTTGGGAAATTTAGTTTCATTTTGATTTTTGTTTATTTGAATCAACACCCTTTCTCCTGGCTTGTTTTTCCATAGTCAGTCTTGGTTCACTGAGACTTTTTTCATTAAACCAAGTAATAGTTTTCCTTCTCATTTTTCTTTTAGACCAAGATTAAAATTGGCCTGCGGATCAAAGACCATGGCAAAAAATTCCTGACATTGGAAACTGCCTTCCAAAACATCCCTGTGCCTCATCCCCTTCTACACATTCCATATAAAGAGATTGTTTCATTTTCCACCTGGCAACGCTTAAATTGTTTTATTTTTCTTCATTAAAACCACCACGCCTCTTCATTTAACTCATGTTTTAGTATTTGATTCAGCAGGATCATAAAAACTTTTATTTTTGTTGTCGTTGCTTCTTTTTGCTTAGGGGAGAAATAAAAAAGAAACGAGTTAAAGAATATACAGTTAACCCTTCTTTAAAAATATATAAGTAGATTTCTAAAGGAATGAAAAAATACGGTACTAGTGGGAAAACTGCAGTCAAATCTATATTTAACTTGAAATCACATAGCTTTTTGTGGGTGTGTTTGACATCCTGTCATACCTGCTAAGTCCCCTTGAGTCCTCAGTAAATATTAATTATGGATAATTGACCATTTCTTTCTTCTAATGGAATCTTCAGAGCCAATTTTGAAGTTCCCATTTTGTGCTAGTGCAGCCTTCAACACAGGTCTTCTCTTCGTTTTGGAATGTAAACATGATCTGCCTATAAGAAGTAACTGTGCATTTTTGGGGTCCTCAAAAAGAAGTCACATTTACATAGAATTACACAGAATGAAATCCTAAAAAAAAAAAAAACAAGAGAAACTGGTTTTTGTATCTCTTTGTTTTTAAAAGCAAAAGAATAACGCCAGATTCTAACCAAACATTCTGTGTTCCAAATATGTTTTACATTGCGTACTAAGTTCCTCTGATGTGAATGCTCTTATTGACCATCTTGTAAATGGCTTAAGCAGTTACAATTCCCTAATTAGGAGAATATAATGGCAGTGGCAAATGCCACCAGAGTGCCTTAGCCTGTTTCTTACCAATTTGACCTGAACAATCTATTATGTTTGCTGTAAATCTAATTGCATAGCGATCAGTGAATGACATGAACTCACTGTCTCAGCTCAGTTTAGAATTTTATTTTGTAATGGACAGAGATGCATTTTTAAATGTGACACAAATACAAACATATGTGTACATATGTGTCTATATATGTATATGTATGTGTGTGTATACATAGACAAGTATGTATATGTACAGTATATATACACTATGTATACAAAATATACTGTATATTATATACAAGATTTTTTTTGTTTTCCCAGATTTGGAGTCTCACCATGCTGCCTAGGCTGGTCTTGAACTCCTGCCCTCAAACTATCCTCCTACTTTAGCCTCCCACAGTGTTGGAATTACAGGCATGAGCCATTGTGCCCAGCCTATATACAATGTTCCATATAAGGTATTTTCCTCATCTTTCAATCAAATTAAGGTAGATTTAGCTCTAGAATAGAAAAAAAAACTATGATGCATTTCCACTGTGATTTTTAAGTAAATAAATAACTTTATAGCAATATTTAAATATGTACTTTAAAGATTTGATTTGTGTAAATGTTCAGAAACATATCTTTTTCTTCAAGCAAGATTCGCCTTCATTTGTTTTCCTCATCATAAACTGCATACTTAAGTAAGAGACTTTGAACTTCTCTTCTTCAGGTATCAACCGTAACTCCAACCACACGGATTTCTTGTTTGTGGATTGCATATTTCAAATGGAATTTGTGCTCATAATCCAAAACTCTTGGTAAGAATTTAGGTCACTCCATGTACCCTGCTCTGCTGTGCTTAGTCAAATTTTCCCAAGTCCAAAACGTTCAATAAATAATACAAACTGATAGTCCTAGTCCCAAGAGTCAAGTGGGACTAAAAAGCAAGAAAGAATTCTGCCTGCTCATCTAGTCACAGATAGAAATTGTAAAGATCTTGCTTGTCTGAGTTCTATGAAAACTCATTGTTAGCCTCGGTTTCACTTTTATTCTGTTCATCGCTCAAACTCAGACGAAAATATCCCATTGCAAACTTTCCTACCCAAGATAATATTAGTAAGAATTGTTAACACAGAGAGCTTACTATGTGTCAGGTACCACTGTAAACCCTTTACACAATTCATCTCCTTTAATCCTCATAATCCTGCGAAGTAGGAACTATTATATTTCTAAAATTTAGAAACAAAGAAACTGAGGTACAATGACATTAAAGTAATTTGCTGAAGACTATATAGCTTGTTAGTGGCAAAGCCAGTTTAAAAGAAAATTCCATTTGCATTTGTCACTCACATTAACACGGCATTGTAGAACGATACAGGGTGTGACTGCAGTTTAGATATTACATGCTCACATGAATTCAGGGCCAGTACATTTAATGAAGACAGTCTAGAGTGAGAAAAGTGCTGGGCCAGGAATCAGCCGACCTCGATTTCCAGTATCACTTCCAGCCCAGCCCCTGATCAGCATTTAACCTTGAACAAGCCACTTAACCCCTGGGCCCAAATTCCCAATCTGCACAAGGAGAGATTAGATGTTCTCCAAGGTCCTTTCAACTTCAAAGCATATGTCTCAATGATTAATGGCTGAATGAATGTCACATTGATCTTATGACTTGTGGGTGTGTTGGCCATGTTAATGTTAAAACTACTAAAATCAATCTATCTGCTTTCTAAATAGAGATTCAGCCACAGTTTCTTCAGTTCAACAGGACCAGAGAAAAGACTGTTTTTCAGAGCTGTGAGTCTTTGAAATTTTTACCAGCACCAGTAGAAAAATAATAAATGATTGCTTATTCATTTATTATATTAAATAAATAATGCTTGAGTTCAAGTAATGTTTCAGGCATTGTTCTAGACATCGGGCTACAAAGGGTGAATAAGGCAAATAAATGTGACTTCTGGTCTCATGAAGTTTCTAGCAATATATGTTTGTATGTGTCTATGTGTGTGTGTAAACATTCAAAAATGATACAAGTTGGGATAAATTCCAGAAAGAAGGTGAAAAAGTTTGCTATGACCCAGAACAGGAAGGAAAGCTCTTTTCATAGACTTTCTGGGGAAGTCTAACACTTTCTTAAAAATTGGAATGAAATTGTGTCTGTTTAGCAATTCCATCAAAATTAAGAAGACTTCTATGTTCGATTTGATCTCACAGACGATTTTTCTAATAGGGATTAGGCATTAAATCTCTGAAATTTGTTAGAATGGAACGTCTACCTCTACCACTTTTGTTCCGTTGGCCTCTGTAATCCAAGTTACTTGCTTAGTAAAAGATGGCTGCTAAGAGCAACTCTTTCTTGAGATTGTCTTGAGGATTAAATAAGATAGTTGGTATACTGCACCTTTTATAAGCCGTAGAAAATAATAAACTATCAACAATTTTTAGTTATTTTATCTATATATGAAGATTTTATACTTATAAGAAGACTGTCCTTCTCATTATGATGTTTAAAATAAGTATGAGCCACCTTATGTACTAACTTTCTAGGATAATTCTAAATTGCTGTTGAACCGAGTCAGTAAATGTCGTTCTTTAGATTATAAGACTCTCTGACAGTATCTCAAACTTGAGCAGGCATTAAAATAGCCTAGAAGACTTCTCAAAATATGAGTTTTGGGGTCCCAATTGCAGATTTCTGATTCAATAGATCTGGGGTAAGGCAGAATTTGCATTTCTCACCATTTCCCAGGTGACATGCACGCTGTTGTTCCGGGGACCACACAATAACACAGCAATTGCATCCTGTTATATGCCGGGCACAATGTGAGGATCTCTGCATACTGTAAAACATCTGATTTTCAACATCACCCTGCAGTGTAGGCATCAAGACACCCATTTACACAGAAAGGAGCAGAAACTTGGCTAAGGTTACAGAGTTCCCAAGGAATAGAGCTGGGTTTGAGCTTCAGTTTGCCTGTCCCAGAGCTCATTACAGCATGTACTGTGCACTGATACAATTTCTAACCTAAAATATACTGACAACTCTAATTGATGCCTTGGAAAGACTGGACCCCAGCAAAATATCTACATGACTATGGCATTTCAGTTAGAAAATTCATAAATCAAAAGCAAACTGAATCTCAGGAGGCTTTCTGTCATGACTGCACGTGCTGCCTAAAACCAAAAATTAAAGTCTCATGAACCATATAAAAAATATTGGCTTAGCATTCAATTTTCTTTGTTTATAAAATGAATGTAATACCTTATTTGAATTTTGAAAAATATCTCTCCATAGAGAAAAACGAATCATTCTGGAGGTTAAATCCACTCCAATCTCATTTTTGTGAAATATAAGTTTAATTTAAAAATGTTAACAACAAGCTAGAAAGATTTGAGCTGAGTGTAAGATGCTTCCTTGAGTTTTGATGACATGTAGGTCAAAGTAAAGACAATCTGATATATCCCTCGACCTTATTAGGATAGAACAAAATTCCTAAAATAAATAAGCTATCATTTTAATTTTAATAGAAATGTCTTTTCACAGCCTCACCTTATTCTTCAAATGTACATAAAATAAAATACTTTGGCACTGACATTGGAAGACAGGAGAAAGGGCAAGATGAACTCGTTTCTTGGGGTAATAGCCCTGAAAGCTAGGACACTGTTGGCATCCCACAAAGTCGAAGCTGGCATTCCTGTAAGAAGGCTTTCCTCAAAGATGAATTCTTATTTGCATGTGTCATTTACAGCTTTGCCATGTGGGTTCAGATGAAAATGGAACTCAGAGTGGGGGGCATAATTAATTGAATCGACTCAAGGCCTCCGACCAAAAATATGCAAGTGAAAACTATCAGAGGTTTTTAGAGCTTCCTGGTAAGCTTCCACTCACCAGGAAGAATTCTGATTCCCAAAAATGTATGACCCCATTCAAGTGAGTGAGCATGTCAGACCTAGAGACAAACTCTGCATTTAATATCCTTTTGAAAGCATGCTTAATTTTTTTTATCAAATATTTTGCTTGTGTCCTTATTTGCAAATTTTCCCAATAGATTAGTGACCATCCTCTTAAAAGCCAATGCACCTACTCATGTAACCGAACACTACCTGTTCCCCAAAAACCTATGGAAATTTTAAAAATTAAGAATAAATAAAAATTTCTCTTACCTCTAAAATAAAGAAATAAATAAATGCCAAAGCAGTACCATAAAACTCCCCAAGCCAGAATGCTAAAAGCAGTCTTTTTTCTTTTGCTCAGATATTATTTTGAAACTTTAATTTCTATCATGGTAAACTAATCAATCACCCTGTTTTTTCCCTTATTTGGAATTATATTGCTCCATTGAAGCCTATTATTTAGCTTGCATGAAAACTTTAGTTTTCCATGACATGAAAGACATATGGTTAAATATATGAACCGTGCTTAGAGAACCAAAAAGAAGGTCTCCTTTAGTGGAGGAAATGTAGAAAAATAGGAAAAGATGGGGGATGTTTAAAATTCTCACTTTAATTTTAAGAACCATCAAGAGCCATCAACTATGTAAAACTAGCAGAAGGTGTTCTGAGCTTAGAAAAGTAAGCACACAGACACTTAGTTATCAGCTGGAGCCCCTCAGTGCATGAGAGCCTGGGGAGGGACAGTATTTCTGGGGAAAAGAAGGAAAGACATGAAGGCATGTGTGCATTTAACCAATAGTTATCAGGCATTGTGATCGTAATGGAGATCCAGTGATACTTAATGGTTGTCCCTGGCTTTGATGAACTCAAATCTAGTGACAGGCACCTACACAACCATGTATAAATCCAGGTAGAAGTGCCACTATCATATTTAAAAAGTAATCTCCCATTATATGCCAGGTGCATCATACACATCTGCTCAGTTCCACAAGTCATTGACAACCCCCATTTACAGATGTAAAAATAGATTCCCAACTTATCCAGAGCACATAGCAGATAAGTAGTGGAGCTCGAATTCTCTTCTTGCTCCCTCTGCTAAAGAAGGACAGGCCTTGCTAGCTGAAACTTACACTGACAGGTAACAAAGACAAGAAAAGTAAGGGAGAGGAGAAGCAGGGAACAAGATGCATTAAGGGATTTCCATGCTTTGTTTTATATAAATCACCCTTCCTGTGAGGGTGGGGTAGAAAAGAAAGACTCCACAGGGAAAGTTACATTTATGTCAGATCTTTAAATCAGTAGGATTTGCCTCATTCTGGTATCTTCAGCCAAAGGAAACCAAAAGAGATATATGAATGTGAGCTCCCTGGTTTGGCAAGAATGCGAACTGTGGAAGCGAAGAGGAAAAAAGGAAGTTT
Organism: Cacajao melanocephalus; assembly: GCA_963573385.1. NCBI lineage: Eukaryota > Metazoa > Chordata > Mammalia > Primates > Pitheciidae > Cacajao > Cacajao melanocephalus. The sequence continues at coordinate 5,900 of CAUYLG010047129.1, read as the reverse complement.
GAAAAAAATTTGGCTGAGGATAAGTTGAAAGAACTTTGAATATCTTGCTAAAGTATTGGATATTATTCAGTAGGCAAAGCTGAAGATGATGTAAAGGTAAAAAGAATTGCAATTTATACCTCTTTTATACACTCTATCAACTCTAATACACAGACTAGAATATCTAGGTGTTGTTCAATGAGTAATTGTCAAATTACGTTGAGGACTGTGCTATTGCAGTATTAGTGATACTAATTGCTATGATTTATTTAGGGCTTCTCTCTCTCAAGTGGCAGGCACTTTGAATACATTATTATCTATTTTCCTTACAACAATCCAATAAGACTGTCATCCTTGTCTACAGTGTATACATAAAGAAATTGTGTTTATAGAGGTTATGCAATTTCCTAAGGGCAAACAGTTAATATGCCCCAAAGCCTAGATTCAAATGTTACTTTCTAATTCAAATACCTCTGCTCTGTCTATTCTGCTACGCAGTTTTTCCAGGTGCACTGACGGATTTCTACAAATCTATTCAAAATATTTGCCTTCTCTCTGACTCCAATCTACCCTTCCTTCCTCCCTTAACTGTGACTCGAACACCCCACGTGCAAAATGGCAGTTTGAATTGGAGATGAATTATGTGATGGTGAGCGAGGGGAAGGTAATTGACCCCTGTGGGGATCAGAACTAGTACTTTGTTCTTTTCAAAGTAGTGAAAACAGATGCAGTGGGCAGAAATATGGACTCTAAGTAAAGCAAGGAGAGTTAAGGCTGAGAAAAGGGGCGTTAGTGCCAACATGAGATAATGATGACAGAATGCCAGGTGATTCAAACATATCACAACATACAAGTGACCCCTGGTTTTGCAAATGAGAGCATGCACCTGAGTGACAATTTACTACCAAAGACGAGCAGGGGAGTTGGGAATAGAAAGAGCCTGACTTAACTGAAGAGGAAACAAAGCCACAGAGGATGTTCAGAAAAGGTTCCCAAGGAAAATGGTGGGAGGCCTGTGCTTGCTAAATACTTCCCAGGCCAAACCATACACAGCCTAATACATGTGTTTGCTTAAACCCTTGCACTGCAGCTTCCTCCAAGAGTGAGTAAGAGGGAATCTTTGTGCACTAATAGCAAATGATGCTTTCAGTGTCAGAGTGGGAAAAATAAGAGATTCAGGATAGACCACTAGTATGAAAACCAAAGGCATATTTGAAAAAGTAAGAGGATATGAGAAACTATTATAACATTGAGGAGGGCAAGGGGGAGCTTTTTATCTAGATAGTTATCTATTTGTTTTCATTTTTTCCTCTCTGGGACGAACAATCGGAGATAATAAACCTAAAATAAACTAGTAAATAAAACTCTCTAAAAGAAGCTAAGGAGAAAATATTAGGAAACTGTCAAGTCTCAATCACAACTTTGACAAATAGCATGGCCTGAAAGAACATTAGCTTTTCTCCAATTCTTTCATTAGTATATTTTAATAAAAAGGTATTTATTAAAAATCCACAAAATAAATAAAAACATATTGTGAAAATGTATTTCCAAAGATAGACTACTTCCAAAATGTATTTCGAAAGATAGACTATTTTGTTACTACTTTGCTACTTGGAAAGGGATTGCCTGAAATTTTACATTGATATAGGCACCTTCTTTTATTCTTTTTTTAAAATGCCATATAATATACTCTGTTCTCAAGGAGTGGCTCTCCTGCCTTATGAAAATATTGTCAATATAAAAATATTCATGTTAGAGTTTGCAGGGAGATTAAGAGCCATCGAGGTCCACTTTAAATTTTGACTGATGAAAAAAACCAGCCCAGAGAGGTAATGATTTATAGCCTGTCACGGTGACATTAGTGGCAAAGAGGACATTGGGGCCTCTATGTACTGAATCTATGCCCACTTCTCTACCCACTACAACATGAGCCAACAATTTTGAACTTTAGAGAAATTATACTCATGAAAAAGTGCCCCCTTCACCCTAAAGGAGGATGGTAAACCTATTACCAGTCACTTCTGGAATAAAAAGCCAAGCATTAGGCCTCCAGATACTCATATGACATCTAAAAGATGAAGCAGATAATTTGTAGGAGTGAATATTATATTTGTAGAAATATTATTCAGGAAAATATATACTTTAAAAGATTTTTTTGATTTTCTAAGTTACTTGCAGAGTGTAAGTTTTTTCACAGCTCCACCCGTAAACCTTTAATGCAATCACCCCACCTTTAACCCATTGTATATCCTGATTGGAATTTCAGAGGGAAGACATTAAGAATCCACAATTTCTTCCCATAAAAACTGAGTTTCCATGTCAAGAAAGCCATGAATGATGATCTAACAGAGCTTCCCCTAGAGTACTTAAGAAGATGGGACCTTCCCTAAGTCAGCTTTATACCATCAGGCCAGTCCATCTGTCTGGCTGTGTAACTGTTGAACTCTTACCCTCTACCACAGTAGAAAGAAAATCACTACCAGCATTTGATCTGGAGCCCGCTCAGGGAATCCTGAGTTCTGCATCCAACAGTGCAGATGGAGAAGAACAGAAGAAAGAGTGTCTAGCATTACCATCTCTGAGGTGTCCAGATTCTTTAATGGCAACAGTTTCCCTGGATTATTTTTCTTTTGGCCAATAATGGGGGCTGACTAGCAGCGGCCATTAAGGTCGCAAATGAGAAAACAGGAAATAAAAAGAAAGAAAGTCTTCTCCAAGCATGATGGTTCATAACCCATAGCCCACATATATCCTCAGAAAATTAATGCGTCCCTGTTCTTCAGAGCCTCTGCAAGAGGAGCTCCAGATACAGAAGTGTAACAATGCCATTACCAGTATCCCAAGCCATTAGAGTCCATCTGCAGTTTAACAGCTTGCTAAACTATCAGTTGCTTATAAGGCATTATAACAACTTTTTTCAGCAAATTCATAATCAGCCACAGAGCAAGCTGAAAGTTAGTAGTTGGAGTTCATGGCCTGAGTCTGCCTCTTCTCTTGAGTTACCAAAAGTTCAGGTAAACAAAACACCTGATAGGCTGTAAACAGTCTCAGGAAACTTTGAAGTATTGGCCATCCATCGTCATGTAAACAATCTGTTTGTTTTGAATTAAAGAAAACTTCCCTTGAGTCATTCCTCATAAACAGGAGAGAAGACATTAAAGGAAACTGTGAATAATCTGCTTTGGTTTGGAAAGGGCATTGAGAAAACGCCAAAGAGCCTTTTTTCCCCTTAAATTGATGTTCTAAGCTGATTTGAAACAGGTCAACTACTTTCAAACATACATGTTAATAGATCAGTACTCGTCCCTCTTGAATCAAAATTATCCAACTGGTCTACCAACTTCTACTAGGCTCATAGAACCTTGTATATCATATAGCTCTACATTCTGTTCTGTACAATCCATGGCCCCCCAGCTCTTGTTTGAATATGAAGCTTATTTTATCCCAAATTAACTTGCTCTATTGTTAGTTACATCAAATTGTCAAAAAATTCTTTAACATATTAAAACAAAATATAACTCTTAACATAGACCCTAAGTAAACTCTCTAGAGATTATTCTCCAGAATAGATCTACTTCTTTTACGTGATAGATTTTCAAATATTTGAAGATAAGTCTCCTCTAATCTCCTCAGGATGTGTCATTTTAGACCATATTTGATGATATTCTCCAGAACCTTCAATATCATATTTTTCTTTGCCTGTTCAGCAACAATTTGTAAAATAATGTACCAAAAATGGAACACAATTCACAGACAAAAATCTGACCCCTTGCAACTTATGTTTCATTTGCTGTTTGACTCACTGGAACATTGGTTCAAGTAGACCCAGAATGATTTATAAGGTATTGAACTGTACAGGGTTGGACATTAGAAGGCTATCACTTGGTTGATATTTGTTAGCTGACGAAATCTCATAAACTTGAGATCATTTGCATTTCCTGCATTTTAAAGTAGCTGGATGATAAGGGAGGGTTAAACCTCCACTGGCTTTCCATTACCTAAGAAAAGGCAGACATATCTAAATATATCTAGAATAATTTGTAAGTCCCTCCACTATCTGGCTCTAATCTTTTTGTTTTCTAGATTTAAATCTTGACTCTCTCCTTTTGTTTCCACATTGTTACCTATTTTTTCCAATACCCAGTGTGCAAGCAGACACTACATCCTTGCTGGCCCGTCTCCCTAGAATTTCCTTATCCAGGTTCTCCTCCTAGCCAGCAACTCATCTTTTCTAATTTGGCTCAAAACACTAAATTGTCTTCATAGTCTTCTTTGACTCATCCCTATTTCTTTCAAAACAATTTGTAGCTTCATCCTCTGCTTCTAAGATACTGCATTTATGCCTCTCCTATAATAATGGTCTTCCCAGACCAATAATTTTTTACTTATCTGTCTACAGTAGTGTAATATAAGTTTCTTAAAGGCAGAAGCAATGTCATATTCAGTGTTGTAAGTATAGAGTTTGAAAAACATGATGCCTCTGGTTGTAAGTACACCATAATATTCATGAAAAGATAATTAATAAAATCATTTTGAGAATTATAAAATGATAATATAAATATAAGATTATTTTAATAAAAACATATATATAATTTCAAGTCTACCATTTTATTATAGATGTCCAACTAACTGATTTTACATGCATGTATGTAATTGACAGCATTAATTTAAGAACCAAATGGAATTGGTAAATAAAATTAAAATGAATTTTACAAAAATCATTAACAATAGTATTACCCTCATCATTACCTCAGCATAAATAATTCCAATTAAAAATTACTTAATACATTCCAAAGATTAACTCCAAAGTTTTTTGGCAATCCAATCTAAGGATATACTCAATTAATTTTTAAAATAAATTCAAGTATTAACTGTGTATTGCTTATGAGGTCCCTCAAAATAATAAACATCATTCAAATTAACTATGATAAGAAATAAATAGCAAACAGAATACTCAAATACTTTCAATACATTAAAATAAATATCGCCCTTCAGATAAAAGCATTTAATCATGTTAGATAAATTTCCATTGATAATATTCTTTGTAGCAATAACTCTTCAAACTAAGCAAAAACATGATCAAACTCCAAAAATGCCAAGAAATGTATTATTTAAGACTTGTGATTTATTTTATTATCAATAGAAATAATAACAGAAGCAAAACAAGAATAATTAACAAATTTTTAAAATGTAAAGATACTTAAAGAATGTAGCCTAATAACCACAGTAGTTGAGAAGAAAAAGAGGAGACATTTTTCAGTAAATTCAGTGTAGACCTTGGCCACCACCCTTGCCAGGTGCAATCATCACACACTAGTGGTGTGGCACTGAATGGTTTTACCCAAAAGAATCAAGTGTTAAGTCCAATGCCCTGAGCTGCCTCCAAGGCCACTCAGTTCTGTACACTCTGGTCCTATAATATATACAAATTGATCATCTGATTTTTGTTGATAATAGAGTGTATACTTCCTCACTGATTTTTGTCTTAACCTTAAGTTCCTTTTGCCCAGACATGACCATGGCTTTAGTTCCCAGGCTGATCTGAACTCACTCTTTCTCATTCATTTTCTCCTGGCAAATATGCTCTCAAAACAAGGTGGTGAGATTCAGAGTTTCCTTGTACTCTCATCCCAGACTTCTCTGAAGGCAGAGAATCAATTCCTAGATTTCCCTGTGTCAGGGAAAAAAGACAACGTGCTGCTGCCTCCTTATGCCATTTGAGAGAGAAAGATAAAGCCAGAAAGGTACAAATAGTTTGAAGGTAACCCCTATAATGTATTGATCATTTGACTTGGCATTTATAGAATTAGAAAACTACATTATGTTTGAAAGAAGCTCAGAGTTAATCAATACCCCTTATTTTATAGGTGAGGACACGAATGGCTAGAAAGGTTAAGATTGGTAACACTGCTTGCATTAGT
>CAUYLG010047128.1:0-48332 GCA_963573385.1 Cacajao melanocephalus | reverse complement strand
GGGAGGGACAGCGGGGGATGGGGAGTTGGGGAGAGGCAGCACGGGGAGAAATGCCAGATATAGGTGATGGGGAGGAAGGCAGCAAATCACACTGCCATGTGTGTATCTATGCAACAATCTTGCATGTTCTTCACATGTACCACAAAACCTAAAATGCAATTAAAAAAAATTTAATGTAAAAAAAAAAAGAAAGCCAGTGATAAAGATGAAGCCAGCTGTATATAGAGATTATATGCCTGATGTACTAATGAGATAGTAAGCACAAGAATAACAGTTTTCCTCTGACTGAGTGATCATAATTGAGAAGAATTCTGAGGCTGTGCCTAAACTCAGAAAAGCCATAATTGATTAGTGATTCCTAATATACATGGAGGAGGGAGAGTGGCAGCTTTTATGCTAAATTATTGTTATGCCTAGACCAGTGTTTTGTATTTCTTAGTTGTTGAAATAGTTTTTCGCTGATTCATGGTCTTTCCTAGTTTTCCTCTTTTGGTAAGTGGGATATCCCTACAAGATGGCTCAACAAGTATGCTTAGTAAAGGAAGCAAAGGTAACAGTTATAACGAGAGGACCAACTCCTGACCTTAGTTTCCTTGTGATTGAACTTTAATCACATAAATTCAACAGTCAAAGATGAGCAAAGGCAATTATTCAAGAAGTAGAAGAGAGGAGTTGGATCACAAAATAGCACCTTATAATAACATTCAATTATACTCCATGTGCCTTGCAAGTTAGCTTTAATGTTAATAAAAATATATTTTGATGGTGAAAACCAGGGGACAATAAGCGTGTTGGGATAAAAATTGGGGCAAGAATAATCTGTGCAGTATTCTTTATTGTGTGCTTTGATTCAAAAGAAATTGTCATCCAAATCCAATTTCAGAATCATTATTTTTGTTGAAAGAATACTAAATATGAAAGAGGGGTCACAGCTTGAGTTTCTGAGATAGTGGCACACTTCTCTGGGAGAGTGAAGAATCGAAATTTGGAAATGTTCTTGTTTACCTGTCCATCTAGAAAACATTAGCAATCACTGCCATCTGAAAAACCCTAGAAATCATTGCCAAAGGGGCTTTTACAGTCCTTATTTTTTGGTGCAATATTTGTGGTCACAATAAAGATATATTCCTAAGATTCCAAAGTAATTAGGGCTCTATAGGAATAGAAAATGTTAAATTTATCTCCTTATAATTTTATTTAGAAATATTTTTCCATCTCATTCTTAACATTTAATTTTTACATTTCTGATTTTATGGTAATTTCAGACAATTACTATCAGTGAAAGCATTTTATAGACTAATTTTATATATTTTTTATACTTTCAAACTCTACTTTTGAAATGTATAATAATTACACCATTATATGCATTATTGATTCTCTAAGGAAGGAATGTACTCCTGATATTCCTTAAATATTTTTCTTTATTTTTATGTGCTCCTGATCCTTCCTAACCCTCCATGTCCTATCCTATTTCAATTAACTCTTATTTACTGTTAACTTACTGATAACGCATTTCTTCCATGTGGAGTTATTTTCTGGTATCCTATCGTTCCAGGTATTTAAGGCTGCTCAACAAACTTCTCTAAAACCTAGGGGCCATAATTTCTCTTAGTTCTATAGATGAAATGGGTTGAGTGAAATAGCTTTTTCTTGGGGTCTTTCATGACAGTGGCAGTCAGATAGCTGAGGCTGCCGTTATATGAAGACTCTTCTGGGTTGGTGGTCTAAGATGGCTCACTCACAGGGTTGTGTTGATGCTGGCTATTACCTCATAACCCAGCTGGGGTTGTGAACCAGGGTTTCCACACAGAGTCTCTCCCTTGTATCTCGGGCTTCTACCTGCATGGCAGCTGGGATCCAAGAGGGAGTGTCTCAAATACATAGGTTCTTCAGATAACTGGTAGCATGCATTATTTGTCTTTCTGTGTCTGGATTAATATTTCATGTGAGCTTGAGAAAATGTGTATTGTGTTTGTTGTTGACTGAAATATTTTATAAATGTCAACTAAATCTAGTTATTAAAGAGAGAGAGAGAGAACAAGTATTCAACGAGGTCCAGGCAGAAGCTATGACTTTTTATGAACTGGACTTGGAAGTCCAAAAATGTTATATTCACCATAGTCTACTGGTCAAACAAATCACCAAATCCAGCCCAGCTTCAAGGGGGTGGGGGGGCAGTAATTATAATCTATCTTTTGATGGGGGAGTGACGAGGTCACAACATAGAAAAACAGGTGAGGTAGGAGGTATTTTGGAAAATATGTTCTGCCAAATTAATGTTCATTCTTGATTATTTTTTAGATGGAGTCTTGCTCTATCACCCATGCTGGAGTGCAGTGGTGCAGTTGTGGCTCACTGCAACCTCTGCCTCCCGGGTTTAAGTGATTCTCCTGCCTCAGCCTCCTGATTAACTGGAATTACAGATATGCACCACCAGGCCTGGCTAATTTTTGTATTTTTAGTAGAGATGGGATTTCACCACATTGGCCAGGCTGGTCTTAAGTGATCCACCTGCCTCGGCCTCCTAAAGTGCTGGGATTACAGGCATAAGTCACCACACCTGGCCAATATTCATTCATTAAAAGGACATGAGTCATATCTTTTGTCCTAAAATTTCTTAGAGTGCTTAGGTCTTTGGAGGATAAAAATCCAATTTCCTACAGACCTTAAAAATCGGGTAGGAATGAAATCCATTTGAAGGCAGATGCCAAGCTATGTTCACATAGAGGACGAAGAAGCTATGTAGATGAAAGGGAGCATTGGTTAGGATTTAGGAGTTGGGAGTTCTACTCCTGACACTCTGGAGGATTTTCTTATAAACTGAAATCAATAAACCGCCGAACCGCTAAACCTCATACTCCTTGTATTCGTCTGTTCTCGTGCTGCTAATAAATAAATACCTGAGACTGGGTAATTTTTATATATATATATAAGGAGGTTTAATTGACTTACAGTTCCACATGGCTGGGGAGGCCTCACAATCATGGCTGAAGGTGAATGAGAAGCAAAGTCACGCAGCAGCAAGCAAGAGAGAGCTTGTATAGGGGAAACGCCCCTTTATAAAACCATCAGATCTCCTCAGACTTGTTCACTATCACGAGAACAGCACGGGAGAGACCCGCCGCCATAATTCAATTACCTTCCACTAGGCCCCTCCCATACATATGAGAATTATGGGAGCTACAATTCAAGATGAGATTTGGGTGGGAACACAGCCAAACCATATCACTCCTCCTCTATAAAATGAGGATGACATTTGACAAATGCTTTTCTATGCTCGCTGCACACTAGAATCACATGACAAACATTATAAAATATATCCTTAGCAACTGCCCCAGACAAATTGGGGCTGGGGTGGGAGATGTTGGGATACATTTTTTCTCCCTGTAATCAGTCAAACTTGAAAAACATTGGCTTAGACCTGTAATAATTTATCAACCACGCTCACCTTTCTTACACAAACCCAGTTATGGCACATTAGGATCACCTGGCAATGTATTTGTTCAAACTCATTTAGTTTGCTTGAGGTTGAGTGCAGGTATTGGTGTTTGCAAAAAGCGTCCCAGATTATTTCAATATGAAGTTAGGGTTGATAACTCATGCCTCAGAAAAAAATGGTTTTTAAATTTTAGTGTGCACCAGAATCACTTGAAGGGCTTGTTAAAACAGATTGCCATGCCCACCCCCAAAGTTTCTGATTCAGTGTGTCTGAAATAAGCCTGGAAATATGAATTTCTAATGAATGTTATATTAGTATGAGTTGATTGAGGAAACCTCTCAGGGGTGTTGAAGGGAAAACTCACTAGAACAATGCACTTTCTTTTTTCTGAGACGGAGTTTCGCTCTGTCACCCAGGCTGGAGGGCAATGGCGTGATCTTGGCTCACTGCAACCACCCCCTCCTGGGTTCAAGTGATTCTCCTGTCTCAGCCTCCCGAGTAGCTGAGATTATAGGTGGCCGCCACCACGCCTGGCTAATTTTTGTATATTTAGTAGAGTCAAGGGTTCGCCATGTTGACCAAATTGCTCTTGAACTGCTGATCTCAGGTGGTCCACCCACCTCAGCCTCCCAAAGTGCTGTGATTACAGGCGTGAGCCACTGCGCCCTGCCCCCAGAACAGTGCACTTCTAACTTGAATGTGCATTACCTGGGGATCTTGTTAAAATGTAGATTTTTTCATTTCTAACAGGTGTCTAAGTGGTGCCCATGCTTCCCACAGAGAGAATACTGCATAGCAAGAATACCGCACTTGCGTAAGTATCTGTAAAGATTATTACAAGCCTAAAATGGGCCATCATGGGGATTATGGTAAGAAGAAGGCCAGTTAGAAAGCCACTTGTGAGTTAGCCATGTAAACAAAATTGAGAAATGGCAGGACATACTGGAATAAACTGAAGTGCAGATGCAGAAGCTTATGATAAAGATCTTGTTATTTTCCACACTAATTGAGTCTTTAATGGGCTTTTTTTTTGCAAGCATCTTGCTTTTTAATGTATTATGTTTCTTGTTATGAAATCTATTGTGTATAATATATGTGACAGACATAGAAAGTAAACAGAAGAAAACAACAAATATAGCCGGGTTTTAAAAATTACTGACCTAGAATTTAAAAGGTCTTAAAAACATGAAAATAGCCATCATTTTTGAGTAACTGAGAGGCTACACTAGGAGAAAACTATTCCCACCACACTCAAAACTTGTTCTGATGCCCAGGATACCATTAAAGACCCATTTCTTTGGATTAAGAAATGTTAACATTAAGATCCTTCTGGAAAGGTCATTGCTATTACTTGATTTGCACTCTGAAGCAGAGGACAGGCCAGAAGAAGCTTTTGGAAAATATACATGTCTTGGCCCTATCCTTAGAGATTCAGATATAATTGATTTGACGGGCCTTTAATTTATATTTTAAAAACCTCCCGGTGATTCTCATGTGTACCCTCAGCTCAGATCCATTGCCTGGTGGGACTTAGGTGATTGGTTTCATTCTGCTGAACACAGGCCAGGTGGAGCAGGAGGCAGAGGAAAGCACGTGAGGTGTAGTATTAAAAGGTTTTGGTTTGAGCCTTAGTTTTGCTCCTAATGTACGATCTGGGGTTAAGTGTCTCTACATCTATAAAATGGATATTTTTAATAAATGCCTTATAATGTTATTATCAGGGTTAAGTGAGGTATCATATGAAAACATCTTGTAAATTTCTAAAGCGTTACACAAACATTATTATTGTATAATTGAACTGTACAAAAATTAGGTACTAATGGGGGAGAGAGGGCAGGTGTGCTGTTAGTTTTTTTTTCCTATGTGCTATCTAAACATATTTAAGAACAAATGTAAAGAAAATAGGTATTAGCCTGAAGACACAGAGTTTCTCAACCTCAGCACTACTGACATTTTGTACTGGCTAATTCTTTCTTATGGGAGAGGGGAGGTACTGTCTGGTACATTGTAGGATATTTTGCAGTATCCTTGGCCACCGCCCGCTAAATGCCAGAGGAACCCTCTCTGGCTCCCTGGTTATGATAACTAAAAATGTTTCCAGAATTACTAAAAGTACCATGTGAGGCCCAAAACTGCACCTCCCCATTGAAAACTACTGCTGTAAAAGCAGTTAACAGCCTTCAATTATGTGATTAAAAACAAATTATTAACATCACGAATACCTGTTTTTCAACCCTACTCCATGAAACAATAGAAAATGCTATTCAGGATATTAGGAAGGAGATAGGAATCACATATTGGATACTTGGGATAGTTTATCAAATGTAGCCCTTTGAACAACATGTCCTGGTTTGCCAGGATATTAGCTTTGAAAGTTTTAGAACTTGATAAATCCCTTCCTACTCTTCTCATTCTCTATGGAGCTCAGAGGAGGGGGATCATTCCACATTTGTTGGCAATGAAGGCAACTAACATTGGTCGGGGGCCTGTTATGTATCAGATGTCTTACCTGTTTACATCACTTCATCCTCATAGTAACTATCTGGGTAGGTGGTTCCACATTACAAATGAAGAAGCTAAAAACTCTGATGCAGAACCTTGCCCCGTACACATAGCTGGCAATGGGTAGAGCAAGGTTCAGCTCCAAGTGTTTCTCAGTCTCAAGTCTGTGTTCTTTCTGCCACATCACTCCACTAGTAGGCTTGATAATTTCTGAAACCTTAAGTCACTATTTGATTTTCTAGGGTCTTTGGAAAGTGTTTTTAAAAAAGAGATGTGGAAAGGTAACTTCTGGTCCAACCATCTTTTACGATTGAGCCCTGGTTAGTGAGTGTCCAAGATTAGAGTCATTTGGAGTAAACTCTCTTCACCCTCTTGATTTTCTCCCAGTACAGGATGAGAACCTAACAAACACTACAGCATCTTACCCTGTAACTGGAATCAAACTCAGTGCTACCGTAAGAATCTATGTATGCTAGGGACCCAAGGGCAACAGTTGGAATGTCATTAGATTCCATTAAATTCAAATAGCCTCCTGCAATTCCATCCAACTCTCCAGGTAAGACAGTAATATGTATGCTTTTCAATGTATCTTGGTTAATTATATTGCACAGTGCTCCATCTGTTGTAAAAGATACGTTGATTCACAGCAAAATTATATTAGGCATGTCTTATTAGGTTAGAAATGCTATTATCTGTCTCAGTTCACTGTAATAGAACAGAGCACAGTAGCTTAAAATTGTTCTTCAGTCATAGGAGAACCTCAGGGGAGAGAAGTTCAGAAGAATAACATAAATGGGGAAGTAAATTACTGAATGTAGCTATAGGGTCTGGAATGCTACTAAAAATAGGCTGAATGTTTCCAAAGACTGAATCTGAAATCAAGGCAATCACAGTGTTATATAAGGCTTTTTCAGAAATGGCACTTGTACAAATAAATGCCAATGAGAAAATAAAAGATAACCTAAATTTGCTGGTTGTCACTTATTAATTGAACAAAGAAATTTTCAAGAAATTTTCTTAATAAGCAAACTTGTTAAAGTAACACATTTGCTCTAAAAAATTTAGTTGAGGATAACTTTATATCTCTCCAAAGTTTAGAGAGATCTATCCAGAATAAAAAGAATAAAAGTGAGATGAATGGAACTCAATAATGTGTGGCATACTCTTCATGTAATAAGAATACTTTTCAGCATCTGGCAAATCATTTCATTTATTGGTTATTTAAAGAAGAATAATTCTCAGTGTTGCCATACGCGTTCAGTGACAAAGTAGCATGTTGGCAGATTCATGCTGTGCTGACCTTTTGTTCCTAGTCTCATAGCTAGTTTTTAAAAAACAAACAATGGATTCGTGGATTACTAATCTTCAGTAGAGGCCTTTGATGTTCTAAGGAACTCAAAAACCACATCATGGAAAGGAGAGTTATAAGACATATTTTAGTGGAGTCAGTCTAAAGGGATGATTCTCATGTTCCTTGAGAATGTCAAGGAATGGCAATTGAGGGAACATGAGAATCATCTTCAAACACTTGAAGACGTTGCAAGTAGAAGACAGATTAGATTTTTATAGGTAGCGAAGCAGTACATAACTGAGGTCTTGGGTGGAAATTACAGGAAGATATATTTCAACTTCTATAAGGCAGAATATTTTACCAGACTGTTCCAAAATGTAATGGGCTGGATGATGTGATAGTAAGTTTTCAGGCATAGCTAGTTTATATGTATTCATTCATTCATCATTCATTCACTCAATAAATAATTACAAGTGCCTGGCATTGTTCTATGTTCTTACAATTCATGCCAGGCATTATTCTAAATTCTGGGAAGATAGCCACAGATAAGAAAGACAAGGTCCCCGATCTTATGTCACTTATATTCTAGAGAAGGGGTTGATAAACTGTATCTGTAAAGGACCAGATAGTAAATATTTCAGGCTTTGCAGGCCATGTGGCCTCTGTTGTGACTACTGAACTCTGCCACTGTAGTGCAAAAGTATCCATGACCACAGACTGGCAAATTATGGCCTGGAGGCCAAACCCTGCCTACCGTCTTCTTTTCTAAATAAAACTCTGTTGGAACATACCCACAATCAGTTGGTTCCCTATTGCCTACAGCTAACTTTGTACTTCACAAGCAGAGTTGAATAGTTGTGACAGAGATGGTATGCCCTGTAAAGCCTAAACTATTTGCTTTCTTACTCTTTCCAGAAAAGAAGTTTGCTGATCCTTCCCATAGTAAGTACATGAACAAATAACTGTTTTCCAATAAGACTTTATAGACACTGAAATCTGAATTTTATATAATTTTCATGTGTCAGAAATATTCTTTTTTGATTTTTTTCAATTATTTAAAAATGTAAAAACTATACTTAACTCATAGGCCATATTAAAACATGGATGAGCTAGATTTGGCTTGTGGGTCATAGTTTGCCAGTCCCTGTTCTAAAGTATCTTAACTAATCCCCATATCTTGACTATTGCTATTTTTCACAATAGGTGAGAGCCTATTTTTAACTCCCATTTTGCTGATAAATGAGCTACTGATTTCACCATTATGTTAATTAACAGAATGTCTATTGTTGATCAAAGGAAAAGGTCACCAATATTCTTATAGTAGTCATCTCTGGTGAGTGGAGTTTTTTGATAAAATTCTAGTTGCTTCCCCATTCCCTTCTACCACTCCAGTGTGAAGCCCTAATTAGAACATTAAAATGCGCCAGGCTTGAATTTTAACCTAACTTATATATAATATCACACTATCTATATGGACATGTTATGGATTACAGACATCGTAACACTTTAATATGCAGAGACGTTAGACTCTTCTTTGCTCAGCAATCTCTTCTTACCCTTTGGGGCATACTTTACATAATTAAAAGGGCCTATGAATTTCCCAAACAAAAAAGCCATCCATCTGGTATACTATATTTAGAGGCTGGCTGTAATTCCCAACCCCACATAGCAATTTTCCTTCATGGCACACATCAAAACAAACTACTCATGGTCGAATGGCAAAAAGATAAAAGTATTCAACTACACGTTGGACTGAAGTAATTAAGAAGTTTAATTTTAAACAATCAATCTAATTACTACTTCTAGGTACCATCTTTTTTTGTGAAATAATTTCTTTTCTTAGCATAAATTTTTGTTTTAGGCAAATGTGCTACCTCTATGTCCAAATTCTCTGAGTCAAGCTGTAAAAATTCTTTTATCCTGTTCTCATTTATTTCCTTCCTTCATGCTGTCTATCTTTCAGAAAACAGATTATAGTTCCCTTCAGTTTTTTTTTTTTTTTTTTTTTAGACAGAGTTTTTCTCTTGTTGCCCAGGCTAGAGTGCAATGGCGCGATTTTGGCTCACTGCAACCTCTGCCTACTGGGTTCAAGCAATTCTCCTGCCTCAGCCTCCCAAGTAGCTGGGGTTATAGGCATGTGCCACCACACCCAGCTAACTTTGTATTTTTAGTAGAGACAGGTTTCACCATGTTAGTCAGGCTGGTCTTGAACTCCTAACCTCAGGTGATCCATCTGCCTTAGCCTCCCAAAGTGCTGGAATTACAGGCATGAGCCACCATGCCTGGCTCCTGCTTCAGTGTTTAAAGTCTTTTTTTTCCGTGTCTTCATGTATTAGTAGATTTAACTCTAAAAATAGAAATGACCTTTCAATAATAAAATCAACCCCTTATTTAATAGATTAAAAGTTTGTTTTGTTTTTTAAATTTTGTCCTTATTTTGTCAATGAATTAGCTGATGTGGCTATTGAGGAACTAAAGCCAACCTGTGTCTGGACAAGAGAACAAATGCCGTAGCTTATTACTGGCAACTCCCAATGGAGGACAAGTGGGTTTCCAAATAAAAACTTGACAATGATCTATACCATTGGGATGACCTTGAGCAACATCATTTAGACACAAAATGATTGTTCTCAAACACAGAGGGTAACATTGTCTTGACTTGTTTATTTGCTTCTTTGAGATTAAAACAAATCTGTGTTTGTGAAATAAAGAATCAGATTGAGATTTCATTGAACTCAAGCACTGACTGCTTACCATTCTCTGCCAAGGAGCTTGTGAGAGCATAGTCACCTTGTCTAAAGGGGTTATTGCTGCCCAATCCTTATCTAAGTGCACTAAAATTATTATTTATTTACATAAAAATATGAAATTTTATTAAAGTTTATTTATATACTTTACACACGTAAAGATAACACAGAAGTTCAGAGCCCAGTGTAACACTCATAATTCTTCTCCACTTCCTACCAAAAGGGGTATTTCATTTTGAAAGTAGAAGGTTGAATTCTGTTTAGAGAGCATAGACATAAATCTGACATTGGTTGATTCTGGGGCATGGACAAATGCAAGGCCAGTGATGTCATAATTTGTAAATAATGATTATAGTTATTACATTCATTATAATCTGTTATGTACAGCCTCAATTTCCTTGACCCACTATTGCAAGGCTATATATTTGGGCAAGATCCAAACCCCTGTTAAATCCAACCCTCTTCTTATGCTGCCGGGCCCCAAGCAGTGGACTGTGGGTAGAAAAAAGCACATAACCATGAGAATTGGTGTTACTTTTATTTCACTGCACTAGCTTCAAGTCGGCCCTTAATGCTGTCAGGCAGCAATATTGTACTTCTCTGTTTACTCACTATTCTCCTTTTAAACTATTTTCTTACACTCAGGAGGGGACTGAGAAATGTTTATAAGTGTGTGGAGGGCAGGCTGGAATGGGTAGGGGAGAATGAGTACAAATTGCCAGGACTGGTTTAGGAGAGGTCAGTTCCTGAAATCAAATCCAGTGTCAAGATTTTTAGTTAGTAAGCCATCTTTAGTCTTTAAAAAAGATCTCAGATTCCAAGTTTTTCAAAAGACAATGGTACATAGAGGTTGGCTTGGAAAAAAACAGTAACAAAGCGATTATAGAAAATTTATGTGATCATCTTTGGAGTAGGATTAAAAAAAGTCAGTCCCAATATTTAGTAAGTAATTTAAATATAGCATTCATACAACATAATCTTCTTAGTATTGTGTTATACAATTTAGAAGTATATAGTATTACAATTGATATAGTTTGGATATTTGTCCCCTCCAAATCTCATGTTGAAATGTCGTTCCCAGTGTTGGAGGTGGAGCCTGGTGGGAGGTGATTGGATCATGGGGGTGGGTCCCTCGTGGTTTAGCACCATGCCCTTGGTGACAAGTGAGTTGTACTCAGTTCCCAAGAGGGCTGTAAACTGGTTGTTTAAAGTATATGGTATTTCTCCAACTTCTCTTCTTCCTGCTCCTGCCATGTAAGACATGCCTGCTTCCTTTTTACCTTATGCCACGATTGTGACTTGTCTCAATCTGTCTCTTGCTCTCGCTCTCACCATGTGATATACCTGCCCCCGCTTTGCCTCCTGCCAGGATTGTAAGCTTCCTGAGGCTCTCACCAGATGTTGATACCATACTAGTACAGCTGGTAGAAACTTGAGCTAGTTAAATTTCTTTTCTTTATATATTACTCAGTCTTAGTATTCCTTTATGGTAACACAAACAATTGACTAATACAACAAAGTGAAGTATTTTTTTAAAAAATTACTAAAATTACAGAAGATCTCTGCATTTTAAATGTTTTCAGCAATATGACATGTTACATATTTGTAAATGGTGTCATCACCTTTGTGGTAGCGACACTGAATATGAAGTATGAAATGCTAAAATAAGTATTTCAACCTCTTTTAAAAAAAGTACGTACATAAAAGTTGACAAAAGTTTTCAAAGTTCTTTCCAAAGAAATTAATGACTCAACAGGGGTTGTGAGCTCACAAAGAACTTTAAATCTAATTGCTTAGATTTAAAATGGCACCTGAATAAGAGTAATATTTTCAAATAAATATCTTTAAGCCTGTTTCCTCCCAATTGTTGCAGAGTAAGAACCAAAAATGATCAGAGATCAAGATTATTTTTAAACAATATGTTTGGTGATACATCCAATTTTCTTGCAGTTTAAGTACTCCATTTACTATTTTAAATATATCTAAAAATATACCATGTCAATTAGTAGGTGGTTTAAATTTAATGTTTAATTTTTGTTTCTTTGAACCAAAAAGTTCTATGGTAGTATCTAATAATAAAGAAAATTATATTAAACAATTTCCTATGTAGACCCATTTTACTTTCATGTATAGGATAATAATTATAAAATTCTTCTTTGTTCTCAATGGTCAGTTTACAAAATAATCTATTATTCAAGGTATTACTCTTAATAATACTTTTAATAACATTTTATTTATGAAGACTTCCACAAGGATTCTTTCCAACTAAGGCTTGATGATGAATATAAAATTAAATGCTAAAACACCTGGTACTACATTTTGTAAAGGTTAAAATCCACATTGCCAACCAGCTATATTTCTGTATCTTTTTGCACAAGCAATGAATTTAGAAAAGGGAATTTTATTCCATAAAACAATTTTAAGTATTTTAATATCAACAATCCCTTTGTAGTTAATGTTCATAACTTTGAAAATGGAATTTTCTCTGACTTTTTATTTCAGTAACACTTAATGTAGGCAAACTTCATTCCATCTTATCCACGTGTAAATTAAATTTGCCCAATTGCTATTTATTACACAGCTATTTTATTTTATTTCAATAGTTTTTGGGGAACAGGTGGTTTTTGTTACATGGATAAGTTCTTTCTTGGTGATCTCTTGAGATTTTGGTGCACCTGTCACTTGAGCAGTGTACACTGTACCCAGTTACACAACTAATTTTTGGCATTGTCCACATCTCATTGATTCTTCTCAAAACAATATTATCCGTAATCAAAAGAGAAGAAATGATTTTGTAACCTTTTTGTTAAACTATAACCTCTTATGTAGCTGTGTATTGGTCTGTTCTCACACCGCTATAAAGAAATACCTGAGACTGGGTGATTTATAAAGAAAAGAAGTTGGCTCACAGTCCTGCAGGCTGCACCGGAAGCATAGTGGCTTCTGCTTCTGGGGAGGCCTCAGGAAACTCACAATCGTGGCATAAGGTAAGGAGGAAGCAGGCATGTCTTACACGGCAGGAGCAAGAAAGAGAAGTTGGGGAAATACCATATACTTTAAACAACTAGATCTCACAAACACTCACTACTATCATGAGAGCACCAAAGGGAGATGGTGTGAAACCATGAGAAACTGCCCCATGATCCAATCACCTTCCATCTGCCGCCACCACCAGCCTTGAGGATTATATCTCATCATGAGATTTGGGAGGGGACACAGATCCAAACCATAAGCTGGTAAGATGGTTTTACTCTAATATTATTTGGCTTACTATATTTCATGATCATTTGTGTTATTCTAAAATAAATAAGATCTTTAGTTTCATAAGATTTTTAAAAAGCAGTTTGCTTAACCTTGATTGATCCATTTCTTCACCAGCAAAATGTTTTGGTAGAGTAGACATATTGACTGCAGTACCTGACTGAGGTAGTGTTTGCCGGGATTCTTTTTGGAGGGAAGTTTCTATGTGCAGCCCACACTAAATGAGTGGAGATTTGAGCTCCCACTCCTTGAAAGTGAACATTTAATATACGTACATAAATTATTTGGAACTGTTTATGGGAGACTTGTTTCTTCTCTCCTTTACTTATTCAATCTTTAAATTAGTATTAGTGTGGACTTGTGGATATTATTTTATATTTTGGATTCTAATACATTACTACTTTATTCGGTTGCTCTCCTGTGTCCCTTTAATATACCTTCATCCATATAGGATGGAGTTTTTGTTTTCAGGTTTTTGGATGGCCTTCCTTCTTTTCCTTCCTTCCTTCCTTCCTTCCTTCCTTCCTTCCTTCCTTCCTTCCTTCCTTCCTTCCTTCCTTCCTTCCTTCTTCCTTCCTCTCTTTGTCTTCTTTCTTTTTCTTTCTTTCTTTCTTTCACACTTTCACACTTTCTTATTTTTTGGCACTATGAGATGCTCAAGGATCAACTCTTATATTTTTGTGCCCCAATCTTTGGAATCAGACATTTCTCCAAGGAGACTTAGTTAATTTTGTCTTGTGTTTTGGAGAATGGCCTGGATGCCAGGTGTGCTTGTTGCCTCTGAGGTGTCATTGCTTCTAGGCCCTCTCAACTGACAGAGCAAGAAAATATTGTACATATATGTACACCAGCACATATATACCAACATATCTAGAAATGTTTCCATATGTAAACATCTGTATCTATATCACACTAAATGTGAGTTCATACTGATATCTCCAATTCTAATCCTTGCCACATAGATCATCCTAACCACCTCTACTTGCTTTTCTGTAAATTCCAACTCCAATAGTGAAATACTTGGCTCTCACTATCCATTTACTTAGCTGTTCAATGTCAGAATACATGTATAGCAGTATCAGAGTTATTAAACCTTTACTCCTAGGGTAAACAGCTTTATCAACTAAAGCACACTGCTTCTTTGTACTTACTTTTGCTTTTAGTATTACAGACTTCATTATCTCTAAAGTTATTTAGGTCAACACCTTCTTCTCCAGCCCCCTTCAGGGAAGTTGTTTGATACATTTATAATATGCTTAGATTACTTTGTCACATTCTGCATTCCAATTTTTATGTTATTGTTCTATGGGTTTTGACAATTGTATAGTTTTACACATCCAACATTTTATATTACATTAATATATACTAATATTATATTTTAATATTATATTAATATTTAATATTATACAGAATAGTTTACTATCCTAAAAAAAATCCCGTGTGCTTCACCTATTAATCCTTCTCTTTTCTCCTGAATCCCTGGCAACTCCTGATCTTTTTACCATTGCTACAATTTTGCCTTTTCTAGAATGTCATATAATTTGAATTACATAGTATGTCCTCTTTTCCAACTGGCTTTTTTCACATTGCAATGTGCATTTCAGATTTATCCATACCTTTCTGATACTTGTGGATTTGTTAATTAGTGTTGAAATATTATAAATAATTTTCTGTTGATGAAATGAGTGCTGTACAAGATATGTGGTTATCTAGAAAACTTGTAGGCATTCCCCCTTACCCTTTATCTCATGAGCCTGTATAAGGAGAGGACTGGGAAAAGGAGAGGAGAATATAATAACTTTTTAGTTTTATAGAAAGAATACCTCATTAGGATTTTATGAGTTGTGTTCATTATTGTATTCACAGTGTTAGAACGATGCCTATCATATAGTTGAATTCAAAATTTGTTTGTTGAATGAATGAATATTAAAACCCCACTGACTTGAGATGTTAGAAAAATAAGTAAATGTAATACTGTTTTAATTGGTTCCTGTTTCTTTTCATTCCAACCAAATGTTGGACTAAGAAAGTAGAGTGTGGATTTGTAGAATATTCACCAATTGCATAGACTTGTTAAATATTCTTTATAATATTGAGCTGTCTGTGGCCATGCACAGCTTTAAATGTTTTTTCTCTGTTATTGTCTTCACCCCTCATTACTAAACTATTTCAATATTCTCTGAAAAAATTAGGTTTCTCAATCATATAAATTTGGGAAGTGCTATGTAGCTAGATAATGTTTGGAAGTGCATATTAATTTATGTTTGTTTTTCTTCCTATCTTTCTCCCTTCCCCTGTTTCTTCCACAAACTTAAGTAATAGTCAGCTCTATATTTTACTGGCTTGGGTGGAGGAGGGGCATGTGGCAAGAAAGAAAATAGAGAGTCTACAGATCTTTTAAGTATTTCACCAGGAGCTGAAAGGGGGTGGAGAAAAGGGAGAGTATGGTGGGATTCAGACAAATGTTTAATCACTGGCTGTTCATGGAGGGAGGGGAGTGGGAAGCCTTGATTGTAGCAATTGTTTATTCTCATGGTATAAATACTCGTGTTGTGGCCAATATCCAGCTACTAAGGTAAAAGTAAAACTGCTTACAAAATTCTTAAATGTTTAACAATTGACTGTCTTGAGCTGGTCTGATTCCAGGATACCACTAATCATAGGTCTCCCACTCCTCTCATCCCCATTCCTTCCCCTCCAGAGCTGTTAAGAAAGAGATTCACTTAAGCGAAACTGAAGAGAAGAAAAGACAATAGAAAGACTCAATAAATCATTTTTTGGCATATGTAGGCTTAAGAGACCTTGGGGAGCTTCGTGAAATATTCCTGGGTCTCAACTGGGGCTTTTAAGCATCCTTAAAGGAGCAAGATGAGAGCAACTTACAATTCAGTATTGATTGGCGTGTGTTGATGGACCAGGACTTGCTGCATTCATCATCCTTCGTCCATACCCACCTCATACTAATGCCTTAACACTGCTTGAGATTCCAAAACTAGGTTCCAGCCCCAGGGAATAGGAAGAAATCTCAGGAAAAACTTAGAGGAGTATGGTTTTCCCATTAGACTGGTAGAATAAAAGCTTGGTGTAAGACGCTAAGTTGTATCGTAGACAATTTCTTGTAATGGAAACCGGAGTTATTTCACTACAACTACAATTTTATTATATAAATCTCACAATCATATTTTTACAGATTGAGATAATCCTGCGGTAAAGAAAACTGTGTAACTTTTTTTTTTAAATATGAGCATTTCAAGAATTGGTTTTCCATGAAACAAATTTTTAGAAACACTGTTGTCTATTTTTCCTGCCTCTTGCTCTGTTGGTGTGGTTTTGTGTGTGTGTGTGTGTGTGTGTGTGTGTGTGTATGCATGTGTATATGTATAGAAATATAAACAATATAAAATAGGGATTGTAATGTTCATACTATTTCACAACTTTCTTCTTTACTTAATATTTTGTGACTGCATCCTTTTGCTTTTCAATGGAATATTTTCTTACCTTTAAAATTTTCCTGAAAGTAATTTGGAGGGAAACTGAGGAATTAAAGTCATGATGAATGCTTTCTCTCAGCATTCACGAATTGTGGCACAGATTTAGAAATAGGTGCTCGGCTACCCCAACAGGGCATCAACAAAAATAACTGAGTAGGTCAGCAAGTCCTCAAGTAAGTAGAAGGAGTTGCTCATTTCTGGAGAAGCAAAGGAGAAAGGTTTCTAGTTGGTATATTGAGATTTACTGGTAGATGTTAAAGACCTTAAAAAGACCTCTAAGCCAATTACTTTTGTCATTTCTCCCATTCCTTCTTGTTTCTTGAGATTTCGCAAAAGGGAGGATGGCTAGCCATGATTTCACCCCTTGGCAGCACAGACACATAAAGTACTCTCTCTTTCTCTTCCTCTCATCCACTCACACATACCAACACATGTACAACACACACACACACACACACACACACACACATACACACACACACACTATTTGGTATCCTAATATTTCATATCCTTCACATACCTCAAAAAGTCAATACTATTATTCCTGGACAAGTAATCTGCTGTGGTTGGGTATTTGTCTCCCTAAGCCTCATGTTGAAATTTGATCCCAGTATTGGAAGTAGGGACCCTAATGTTTGGGTCATGGGGGCAGATCTGTCATGAATAGATTAATGCCCTCACAAGGGGCAGTGGTGAGTGAGTTCTTGTTCTATTCATTCTGCAGAGCTAATTGTGTTGTTTAAAAGAGGCTGGTACTTCCCTTCTCTCTTCTTTCTTCTTTTCTTGCCATGTAGTCCCTGCTCATGCCGGCTCCCCTTTGCCTTCTGCCATGAGTGGAAGCAGCCTGAGGCCCTTCAAAAGCAGATGCCAGAGCCGTGATTCTTGTACAGCCTGCAGAACTGTGAGCCAAATAAGCCTCTTTATAAATTACCCAGCCTCTGGTATTTCTTAACAGCAACACAAACAGGCTAAGACACAATCTCAAATTCTTATGGCTTCAAGAATATTAACATGTAGTACCCCTTCCCTCCTTAGTAAATATACTTTTTACAGATAAATCACTAGACAAAGGGAACTTGCAGTTTTGTAAGAGGGAAGCAACAATATGAACTCAATACACATGAGACTGAGCTGAAGGATCTGCCATCAACAGAGGGGTTAAAAGCAGCGAGACTCAGCCCACACCCCTCTCAGAACTCTAGCAGGATCCAGTAGGTAGATCAGAACTGAAAACTCTGCTGCAGGGAGGGGCCTAAAGGTATTTGCTCAGTGGATTAAATAGCTAAGTTGTTGTGACACTGGTACTCAATGTCAAGTTCTGGTTGTACAGAGAAAAAGTATGTATGTTGGTGGTAGCAAGCTCATTAAACTTATATTGATTAGTTGTTCCAATCTTACTGTCATCATAATTTAATAACAGTGTTATAGGTCTAAGCTTTATTTTATTAATAAAGTGTATGTTTAATTTCCTTTAAGTTAAAGTGAACATTCTAACTCTCTATTCTATTTACCTGATGAGACTCAGACTGCTGGCTTAACCAAGAAAGAAAGAAAAGAGGTGTTTAAGGTAGATATTCAAAATGAGGGCGCCATAGAGAGCTACTTCCAATTTGCCAGGGTTGTGTCTAAGTAATTTAAACATATCTCAAATAACACATCATCACCTCCATCTCAGGCCACATTGAGATAACTGTACTACCTTCCTTTGAGAATTAGGGGCTGGAAGAAAGTTAAACTTTTATTAAATTTAGAGAAACCACTTTAACAACGCCTGGCTGAAAAACAAACACATTTAATCAAGGGGGTTACGTTAGTCCATTAGGCAGCAAAAGACATGTCTTATTTGCTTTTGTTTATGAGCTGCAGAACATAGTACCAAACACTTCCTGGCATTCTGTTTATGTAAATTGCAGGTGTAGGTATGATTTTAAAATGTGATTACTAAATCATAGGACTGGAAGGGATGTAGCAACAACAACAACAACAACACAAAAGAAACAAACTGACCAAAAAACGAATCTGTTTTCTTGGATTTACCTGAAGGCAAAATACATTTTGAAATTGTCCAAGGAGAAGGAATTCCAGAACTCAATAACTATTGGTCCGTAATGAGGTGAGAACTACACAGGCTGAGTCAGTGATGTGAAGATTGCCTTAAAAAGTACTAATTCATGTAAATAGCCTTAGATTTGTCTCCTTCCTTGCATTACCATAAAACTACAACCCCAACTGATTTTTTTAACTGTATTTAGACAAGAATAAAGTTATTATTCTTTGCTTTCATCAAGACTCTTTGAAAATAGTTCCTGTAATATAGTTTAAAATGAATATTTTTTCATCTCTCTTTTTAAATTATACTTTATTATCATGAGTTATATATTAAGTCATTCATTTATTCATTCATTCACTTAGTTATTCATTTAGCCACTCATTCGTAAATAGATATTTATTAACGAACCATCCTGTATATGCTAGGCATGACTCTAAACCAGGGATGGGAAAATACAATCATAAATTATAAGACACAGTATCAAACACAACGATATATGTCACTATGCTATGAAGACACATATAAGGAAGCAAGTAATAGTGAATCACAGGATTTAAGATACGAATAAGAAATTAAGAGATCACTGAGTCCAATCGCCTCATTTTACAGTAGGAAACTAAAGCCCAGAAACTCAGCTTGCTAAAGAGCACATGACTAATTAGTGGTAGTAATAGCATTGATGTCAATTGCTAGTTGAATGCTTAATTAATTATAAAAATAACACCAAGAGACAGTATTATCCCCATTTTACAAATGAAGAAACTAAACTCATATGAAATAACTTATCCAAATCACAGGTCAGTGGGAGACCTGTGATTTAAACCTAGCTCTGTTTTAAAGCATGTGATCTGAAATATCATATCTTTGTCAAACTAGAATAATATCTTCTAACATCTAGTTCAGTGATTTTTTTTCCTCTGTAAGCCATAATGTAGAATATCCGAATCTCAACTAAATGTGTTCCCTCCAAATACGAGTGTACCAGCACAGCTGTACCAGTTAGGGCAGTTTCAGGCATAAATACAAAATGCCCAGTACAAGTAAGTAAGAGACAACCAATGTGTAGTTGCTTAAATTAAAAGGAGAAAGTTTATTTTTCTCAGATCACATGATATGACTAAAATTTTACCCTTTATGTAAGCAATACTCCAAAATTCCTTATCAAAATTATGTTAAAATTAGTGAAATGGTTTACAAAGTCAAATGTCTAACAGACATTTGAGATTGGGTGTGATTTTCTTTGAAAATAAATTACCCACAAAGAAGGCATTATGATATTCAAAAACATAATTTTTGCTTCCCCAGTTTTTGGATGTACTCTTCCAGTCATGGAAGGGTGTAAAAGATCATTTTCTTGATTTTCTCAATGTGAGGACAAGCTATTCTCTGGGATGGCTGGTTTGGTGTTGGCATCTGAACACTGTGAATCTTGTAACAGATTGAATCTCACCTTTGCCAGGAAGCTGTAAGTGTGAAGCCCACCTCCTTCAGCCATGTAGGATGATGTGGCATATATTTCCATGACTGATCTTATCCTGGCTTTATTTTATTTATGAAATAATTTAAAAAATTATTTATAGGTATACAAATTTGTCTGAGGAGTATTAAGTTTTTTAGAATAGAAAATGAAGTACGAATAAATAAATGTTTTATTTTTTACCCTGAACTGTACTTTGCAGCTTTATTTCTAAGACTTGACAAAATCTTAGTGCGTGAAAGGAAAATGTCACAATGAATAAAGAGCCACACATGAGCAAGCAGTTTCATTTCTGGAAGGCAGACCTGTAAATCTTTTCATACTGATTCAATCAACAGAATAATTAGTATAGACTGGGGGAAATTTCTCAGTCTTCTATCTAAGACAGAAGGTGTATTACACACTGACTAAGAGAATGAACTTGGTGTAAGGCTGAACTGCAT
This sequence comes from Cacajao melanocephalus, assembly GCA_963573385.1. Lineage (NCBI taxonomy): Eukaryota > Metazoa > Chordata > Mammalia > Primates > Pitheciidae > Cacajao > Cacajao melanocephalus. Next base: position 27,631 of record CAUYLG010047128.1, on the reverse strand, counting down.
TTCATTCTCTGCTATTCCATTAACTGTGAGGCTTCAGAAAAGTTCTTTATCTTTCTTAATCCTTACTTTTTCCCCAACAAAGTTGGCAAATAAGTAGCACCTACTTTATATGGTTGCTGAGACAATTAAGTGAAATAATGGAAGATGCTTAATACATGGTCAATTTCAGTACATGTTAGAATTACTGCTATTATTATTATGGCACACCTGTCTGATATGTGACACAAAGTTCAGGGATGAAGTTGTTGGCTGGTACTCCATACGTTGTTTGGAATGGAAGCCCCAAGAGTGTATCATAGTAGAAGTGTAGCATAAATTTCTGAGAGACAAAATGAGGGCAGGGAGGAGCAGTATAGCAGGCAAAAGGTGATTGAAAATATCCCTCATTTATTTCACAGTTTTGTCTAGGTCACACCCTACATTTGATAATGTATACATATTCATACTTGTGAATATGTCTGTATGAATGTCAATGGTAAAAATCATTTTCTCAAATAAGTCTGATTTGGCCCCAAGTGATATAGTACACTGACGTAACAGTTAAGACACCTTTAGCCACAAGTACAAAATGCCCAGTGCGTTGTAAATAAAGACACCCAATGTGTAGTTGCTTAAATAAAAGAGAAAGAAGTTAATTTTTCTCATACCACATCATGCCCAGAAATAGACAGCTCCAGGGATGGTTTGAGAGCTCAGTGGTGTCAGGGCTCCAGACTGGTGCCTCTGCATTCTCTTGGACCCAACGGACCAATGGTCCAAAGGTTTTAGAGCAGCTTCAAGCACTATGCTATCAAACAGCTGAATCAAAAGTAGGAAGCAGGAGACAGCACAGGGCAGAGCATTTCTGTTCCTTCCTCTCCCTTATCAGTTCCAGAAACCCACAGATATGTCTTTTATATCTCAGTGTCTCAGACTGGTCACATGCCCCATCCTCTGACTAGAAGGAAAGCTCATCTTCCCTGAGATCAATGAGCTCTGCCTGATGATACCTATACTAAATTATATTTTGTTGCTCTGTAAAGATGATAGATGTGAACCGTTCCCTTGAGTCTAGCCCTGATGTATAAGCCATTTGTTTAAAGAGTGGAGATTGGATTTTTTTGTGCAGATTCTTTGTCTTAATTTCTTCAATTAATACGCAGCTGGTGCATGCCCAGTCTGCCCTAGATGTAGTGATTTAAAAGAAACTCCAAAGAGTCCCTGCTTTATAATTAGATGGATATATGTCATTTTCTATGTTTTCATTAAGTGGTAGTTTCTTTAAGCCCAGAATTTTTTGATTCTGTAAGACTATCTAATTAGCTAGTGAGTGGACCGCTAGACAGTGAAGGCTGGAAGAAGGGACTGCCGATGCAAATGGGAGTTGTTCCTAACAGTAAACCCATTTAGTTTTATTCCAAGAATAAATTCCTCTGCTTTATTAACCAATCATAGAAGAGTCCTTACAAGGCTTTAAAAAAAAGAATTTTATTTATTTATTTATTTATTTATTTGAGACGGTGTCTTGTTCTGTCACCAGACTGGAGTGCAGTGGCGCCATCTCGGCTCACTGCAACCTCTGCCTCCTGGGTTCAAGCAATTCTCCTGCCTCAGCTTTCTTGAGTAGCTAGGATTGCAGGCGTACGCCACCATGCCCAGCTAATTTTTGTATTTTTGGTAGAGGATGGTCTCCATCTCTTGACCCCGTGATGTGCCCACCTCAGCCTCCCAAAGTGCTGAGATTACAGGCATGAGCCACCACGCCCAGCCTGATTTAGTTTTTGAATTCCAACTTTTATTTTAGATAGAGCGGGTACATGTGCAGATTTGTTACATGGGAGTTTTGTGTAATGCTAAGGTTTGGAATACAGATTCTGTCACTCTAGTAGTGAGCATAGTACCCGATAGGTAGTTTTTATAGCCCACCCCCTTCCCTCTACTCTCCAGTGGTCCACAGTTTCTATTGTTCCCATATTTATGTCTATGCGTGCTCAATGCTTAGCTCCCACTTATAAGTGAGAACATGCAGTATTTGGTTTTCTTTTCCTGCATTAATTTACTTAAGATTATGGCTTCCAGCTCCATCCATGTTGCTGACAAAGACATTATTTCATTTATTTTTATGGCTGTGTAGTATTCCACAGTGGATTGTCCCACATTTTCTTTATTCAATCTACCATTGATGAGGATCTGATTGATTCCATGTCTTTGCTATTGTGACTAGTGCAGCAATGAACAGACAAGTGCATGTGTCTTTTTGATAGAACAATTTATTTTTGGGTGGGGGCATAATCTAATAATGAGATTGCTCAGTAGAATAGTAGCTCTGTTTTAAGCTCTTTTAATCTCTAGATAGCTTTCCATAGCAGCTGGACTAATTTACATTTTCACTTAACAGTGTGTAAGTGTTTCCTTTTCTTTACAGCCTTGTCAGCATCTGTTATTTTTTATTCTTTAATAATAGCCATTTTGACGGCTGTGAGATGGTATCTCATTTTGTTTCAATTTGTGTTCGTCTGACAGTTTCATATGTTTTTAGCTGCTTGTTTGTCTTCTTTTGAGAAGTGTCTGTCCATGTCCTTTGCCCATTTTTTAATGTTTTTTTTTTTTTTTTACTTGTTGATTTGTTTAAGTTCCTTATAGATCTTCGATATTAGGGCTTTGTCAGATGCATAGTTTGCAGGTATTTTCTTCCATTCTGTAGGTTGTCTGTTTGTTCTGCTGATAGTTGCTTTTGCTGTGCAGAAGCTCTATAGTTTAATTAGATCCCACTTGTCTATTTTTGTTGCAGTGCTTTTGGGGACTTAGCCAAAAATTCTTTGCCAAGGCCAATGCTGAGAATAATATTTCCTAGGTTGCCTTCTGGGGTTTTCATAGTTTGAGGTCTTACATTCAACTCTTTAATTCATTTTGGTTAAATTTTTTGTATGGTATAAGGTAGGGGTCCATCTTCGATCTTCTGCTAGCCAGTTAATTCCAGTACTATTTATTGAATAAGGAGACCTTTCCCCATTGCTCACTTTTTGTCGACCTTGCCAAAGATCAAACAGGTGTGTGACCTTTTTTCTGAGTTTTTAATTCTGTTTCATTGGTCTATGTGTCTGTTTTTCTACCAGTACCAAGCTCTTGTTGTTACTATGGTTTTATAGTATAGTTTGAAGTCAGGTAATGTGATGCCTCCAGCTTTGTTCTTTTTGCTCAGGATTGTTTCAGCTATTTAGGCTCTTTTTTAAAAATTCCATATGGATTTTGGAATAGTTGTTTCTAATACCGTGAAGAATGATGGTGGTAGTTTGATAAGAATAGCTTAAATCATATATTGCTTTGGGCAGCATGGCAATTTTTATAAATTAATTCTTCCAACACATGGGCACAGAATGTTTTTCCGTTTATTTGTGTCATCTCTGATTTCTTTCAACAGTGTTTTGTCATTCTGTTTGTAAAGATCTTTCACCTCCATGGTTAGCTGTATTACTAGGTATTTTGTTTTCTCTGCGGCAATCTTACAGGGATTTTCATTTTTTTTAAAAAAAAAAAAAAGACCTTTAGCAATATGTGGACTACTAAAATTTAATGTTATCTCTTGTCAAATGTAACTTTTAACTACCAAATATTATATGCTAATTGGCTGTTATGGTAACAATATTTAATTAGTGTTTAAAATGTTCAAAGTTTTCCTCTTTTCCTTCCCCTCTTCATCATTTTAACTTGGGTGAGATCAAATCTCATTGTGGTTTTGATTTGCATTTCTCTTATGATTAGTGATATTGAGATTTTTTCATATACCTGTTTGCCATTTGTATGTATTCTTTTGAGAAATGTCTGTTCAGAGCTTTTGCCCAATTTTTAATTGGATTACTTTTTTTTTGCTACTAAGTTGTTTGAGCATCCTATATATTCTGGCTATTTGTCAGATGGATAGTTTGCAAATGTTTTCTCCCTTTCTGTGGGTTGTAGCCTCACTTTGTTGATTGTTTGCTTTACTACACAGATTTTTAGTTTGACATATATAATCACATTTGTCTATTTTTGCTTTTGTTGCCTGTGCTTTTGAAGTCTTACCAAAAAAAAAATAATAATAAAATAAATTGCCTAGCCTAATGTCCTCAAGCATTTTTCTATTTTTTTCTTCTGGTAATTTCATTGTTTCAGGTCCTACATTTAAGTCTTTAATTCATTTTTATTTGATTTTTGTTTATGGTGAGAGATAGGAATCTAGTTTCATTCTCTCGCATATAGTTGTCCAGGGAAGTAGAGAGAAAGGAAAACACCTATAAAGCCACGAGATTGGTAAACCTGCAGGACTAGGTTTCTGGTTACAGATAGAATGTACAGAAGAGTGAAGTCAAAGATACCACCAAGAGTACAACCCTGGAGATTCTAGAGAATGATGTTTCTCATAGCAAGCCTGAGAAGAAGACGCATCAGTGGTTAAGCCCATTACATAAAAGATAATTTGAGCTTTTTGGATAAGCCACATGCAGAGTTTCTTAAGTATCAATAGTAGTTTGTGATAAGAACACTGAAAATCTGTGTTTCTCATTTACCAAGAATCCACAGGGTCAGAATCAAACTTAGATTCCCCTAGCTATTTCAAACAAACTAGCTTTTAAGTAGTTTCAAACAAACTAGTTTTTATGTAGTTTCCTCATCTATAATAGAATTTTAAATGGCCTTGGCAACTGTTTTTTATTCTACCTCTTGTGTCTAGGACAGTAAGAAAAACTGTTTTTCTACTTTTCTACTCACAATGCTTCTGACACCAAACTTGTGAGTTTCGTTTCCCATATCAATCAATTCTCCAACTCTCAGGACACCAAGTGGGTGTCCAATGATTCAATTCAACTCTGACACTACCTATCTGGAATTAGCCTCAGACCCCACAGAGTAAGGGCTCAGTCTTAGAAGAATTGCCCTCATTTCAGATACTAGCCATAAGTAGTGGGGCCCCAGATAATCCACATCTTTGTCTGACTTGAACACAAATCAGAGGTTCAGAAAACCTTCTCCTCAGGTTTGATAATTTGCTGTGACTCACAGAAGTCAGGAAAAACACTTTATTTACTATTGCCGGTTGATTACAAAGGATATTATAAATGATACAAATGGACAGCCAGATAAAAAGGTACATATGGTGAGATTGAGAATAGTCCTAAGCACAAGAGCCTCTAAACCTGTGGAGTTGAGGTATGCTACCATCCCAGCACATGGATGCATTCACCAACTTGGAAGCCCTCTGAACTCCGAACTCCATGATTTTGGGTTTTTATGGAGGTTTTATGGGCTAGGTATGATCAGTTGAATCATGGGCCATTGGGGATTAACTCAATCTCTAGCCTTCTCCCAACTCTAGACGTTGGGGGCTGAAAGTTCCAATCTTCCAATTACTTGGTTGGTTCTTTTGTTGACCAGCCCCCACATCCTGAAGTTATTGAGGAGCCCACTAAGAATTACCTCATCAACATAAACTCAGGTATGGTTGAAAAGAGCTTGTTATGTATAATAAAAGAGTCTCCTTCCACCTCATCACTCAGAAAATTACAAACATTTTAGGAGCTCTATGCCAGAAACTGGGGGCAAAAATCAAATATATATATATATATATATATATATTCTTTATCATGTCACAGTATTACAGACAGTATTACCAATATTCTTTCCCAAAAGGTAGAGCTGAAAAACTTCCAAGATTCTACTGGACAGTCTCCAAGATCATCATAGTCAGTGTCTTATTCTTTTAAGTTAATATAAGTTTCCTGAATCCATGGGCATTGGATGGCAGGGAGATAGTTTTGACTTAATCTGAGAGACAAAAGGAAATCATGAATATTTGACCTAAACAGAACTTTTGGACATGATATGGTTTGGCTGTGTCCCCACCCAAATCTTATCTTGAATTGTAGATCCCATAATCCCCACATGTTGTGGAAGGGATCCAGTAGGATGTTATTGAATCGTGAGGGTGGTTTCAACCGTTCTTATAATAGTAAGTTCTCACAAGATCTGATTGTTTTATAAGGGGCTTCTTCCTTCACTTGATTCTCATTCTTTTCTCTCCTGCTGCCATGTGAAGAAGGACATATTTGCTTCCTCTTCTGAAGTGATTGTAAGTTTCCTGAGGCCTCCCCAGCCATGCTAAACTGCGAGTCAATTAAACCTCTTTCCTTTATAAATTACCTAGTCTCAGGTATGTCCTTATAGCAGGGTGAAAACACGCTAATAGAGGAGATTAGTTTTTGAGCATTGGAACAGTTTTGATTAGGAAGAGAGCATGGTACAGGCAGGAAAACAAGAGACCTTCTGGAGATGGAAGAGCTCAACATATGAGGTTAGAGAAAAGGACAAAGGAGGACTTTGAGAGCTGCATGGCGAGCACAACAGAAACTCAAAGTCTGAGTGCTTAGATTCAACCAGGGAGGGAGAGAGCTGTTTCCTCCACATCAACCTGGATAGACCTCAAGCATGGTAGAATATGGGTACCTTGGGAGAGCTGGGCTTATTTTTACATTGCCTTTACAAGGATGTCATCTGGAACACTGTGTATGTGTATGAAACAGATCAAGTCAGGAGTATGCTTGGAATGGGAAATTGAATTGCATTTGTTGGATATTTCTTCCCTGAGTTTTTTCTCACACAGGCTTTTATCTTTTTGGCTGATGCCTGCTCCTGATCTGCTGCAATAGCTGGTGGTGATCTCTACTAAGCTTCACTAAACTTAAAAAATCATCCTCAGTGGACATGATGGGTCAGGGTTACATAGAGAGAACAGAATGTCTGACTGGAGGTTTTTTTCTTGTCAATTTATAGTTGTAGTACTGAAGCCTTGGTTTTCATTCTGGGATAGATGGAAAGATTATAGGTGGAATTCAGCTACAGGTAAAGCATACTATCACAACATTGATTCTTTCCACCCATCACTATAAAATGTAATTTCCATGTTTTTATGATGAATGTGGGAACCGAAGTAGACTTTGTCTTCAAAAAAATAAATAGGATTTGATAAAATTCAATCTATACGCCTAACACAAATTAAAGAGTTGGCTTAGTAAATTATCTGCCATGTGAAGAAAACATTGATCTACATACACTGCACCTAGATCTCAAAGGATGTGACTCAGCTCTTTCCATCTCTTCACCAACCTTGTCTGCCTCCTGCTCACCTCCCCGGTTTCTGCCTAATGCTGAACACTGTCACATTGCTTAGTGCCCTCTGCTTAGCACCACCCTTAGATCTGCTCTTGCTACCATAGTTCTAGGCACCAGGAAATTTCTACACTTTTTCTTACCTTAAAATATATTTTATAAAGCCACAGGTGCCATGCAGGTGCAGTGGCACGTGCATGTAGTCCCAGCTACTTGGGAAGCTGAGGTGAGAGAATCACTTGAGCCCAAGAGTTTGAGACAAGTCTGGGCAACACAGTGAGAATCACCCTTAAAAAAATGTTATACAGATTATGACTGTGGAGTAGTTCAGGGAATGCAGGAAAGAACAGCCTAACAATAGAGGACCATGTAAGAACTCTGATTATTACAGGAAGCCAGAGCTCATAAGTGGAAGGTCTCCTCTGGCTTCACAGTGAAGGCCAAAAGGGAACACAGGTAAAATACCTTGTTTTCTTGATCAGGCATCTGTTGGACCACACTCTGTGCTGACATGTATAATGCAGAGGCTATAGAATTTCCTCTCTCAGTAATTTCAGCACGTTTATTGACTTGGAAACTTTATCAACATGCTTAATTAAACCTTACAAAGGTCATTTGGTTGTATGGAATTTAAACTTACCACTGGCCCATACAGAGGAGGTACAATTTGCTTGCTGCTTATGTTCTAAAGTCAGAACACAGCATAAAAACTTAGTATAGGTAACATCATCCTCAGACATTTCTTTGGAAATATTGAAGTTGAAAATTAACATACTGAGGAGGATCAGGTCAGTTTTTCTTTAGTTGCATACAAGATGAAGTATTGTTTTCCTTGGGGGGTTATGTTGTATTAAATATATATGCACCTCTAAGCATTAGAATTATATTCAATAGGATGAGACAAGAGAGGCTCTTGGAAATGCAGAGAAAGGTAGACTTACATCTTCCACTTTATAATCAATTCAGACGTAAATTCATTGAGTGGAATGGTGGGAGAATTGTTTGCACTGTTTCAATTGCTCTCTCTTTGTATTTCTCCTTTTGCCTCCCTCTTTCCTTTTTCTCCTTTTTTTCTGGGGGGGGGTGAAACAGGTCTCGCTCTGTCACCCAGTCTGAAGGCAGTGGTGCGATCATGACTCACTGCAACATCTGTCTCCTGGGCTCAAGGGATCCTCCTACCTCAGCCTCCTGAGTAGCTGGGACTCTAGGCACACACCACTATGCCTAATTTTTAAAAAATGTAGAGACAAGGTCTCACTATATTGCCTGTGCCAGTCTCGAACTCCTGAACTCAAGCAATCCTCTCGCCTGGGCCTCTCAAAGTGCTGGGATTATAGGTGTGATTGATGGCACCAAGTCTCTCCTTTGTTTTATTCTTCTATTAGAGGGCATTCAGTGAAATCCTTCTAATAGAAATTCTTTAATCACTTGACTCCTTTATACAGAGCCTTCATCCCTGGCAGGGCCCGCACAGATGCCTATTAAGCAAGTCCAATTTATTCGGGGCCTTTGTGATGACAGCGGTTGTGAAATTGGTTAAAGGAGAGAGGTAAAAGTCTGAAAGAGACCTTTTATATTAACTAGTGAAGTAGGTGACTTATTTAACATCATACAACTGCCTCAGAAAAACAGAGCGACACTAGATATTTCAAAGAGAGGAGATTTAGCACAGGAAATGTGTTACACACATGTTGGGAGACTGAAAGAGTAAAGGGGGAGGCTGTGAAAATAGCACAAATGTTAGAAACTGCAGGAGTCCATCACATCTAAAGCCACGGAAAAATAAAGGAGAAGAGGTGTTACAGAATTTAAGAACTTGGAGAAAGTGGGGGTGCCCTGCAGCTAGTGTTAGGACCTCTAAAAATGGTCATATGCAGCCTGGCTATGGTACGTTCAAGGTGGGGACCTCACAGCTAGTGTTTTAGAATTCTAGAGGGCACTCTGTGGCTGGTACTCAGACCACTGATGGGGTGTCATATGCTGGGCCAAAGCTGTCCTCCATAGCCAGAGGACATCTACAGGTGCTCCCAACTTCTAACCTCCCAGTGTTGCTTCCTATTAGAAAATGTAACAGGCAGCCAGTCGGCAAGAGAATTTGGCAAATGTAGAGTGCACACTCAAGCCCTGGTATTATAAGCAGAGCACAGAAGAGGGATCTCAGGGCTCAGATACAAGTCAAGAGGGAGTACAGTGACCATGACAAGGTAGTTGACAATGTTGTTAACAACATCATATAAACTGGAATGAAACTTTTTCAAATCAGTTAAAAGGACAGAGAATGAAAGAGACAGGATGAATGGAAGAAAGAAGTTTTAATAAGAAAAATCTTTTAAATAAATCACAAAATTCAATTTTATTGTGAATCTAATAGTAACTTACTCTGTGTCCACATGAAGAATAATACTTTATAACCCCAACTATAAAACTAAATGTGAAACTTGATGCCTGACATCTCTGACACAATGGGATTCTACGCAATGTGAAATAAATACCTTGAAGCAGTAGATTGGTTTTATACCATACCCCATGGAACTACCAGAGCTTGAGGAAGCCTCAGAGCTACTGATTGGACAGGGTACAGAAGTCAGTGCTCTCTCTTCTCTCCCCCATACATACCATTCTTCCAAATTTCACTAAAATCATCTGTGGGTTTGTTAGTTTGTAATTTCTTATACATGTTGGACTTCTAAATAAGATTTGCTTTGTTGGATTTTTTTAGCTAAAAATATTTTCATACTTTCTCCTGTAGAAGATTCTAAAACTGTTTCTACTGAGTAGAGAATAACTGGAAATGTGCTTAAGATAAAAAATAATATATAGAGGGCCAATCGTGGTAACTCACGGCTGTAATTCCAACACTTTGGGAGGCTGAGGCAGGCGGATCATAAGGCCAGGTATTCGAGACCAGCCTGACCAACATGGTGAAACCCCATCTCTACTAAAAATAAAAAAATTAGCCAGGCATGGTGGTGTGCACCTGTAATCCCAGCTACTCAGGAGACTGAGGCAGGAGAATCACTTGAACCCAGGAGAGAGAGGCTGCAGTGAGCTGAGATCACACCACTGCACTCCAACCTGGGTGACAGAGCAAGACTCCATCTCAAAAACAAAACAGAACAAAACAACAACAACAACTAAAAACACAGGCAGAAGATTGCTTGATTGAGCGTGGGAGGTCAAAGCTGCAATGAGCCGTGATCATGCCACTGTACTCCTGCCTGGATAACAAACAGACCAAGACCCTGCCTCAAAAAAAAAGAAAAGAAAGTAAATATAAATTGCCAAAAGTTGTATATTGTATTTTTACCTCAGAAATATCCTGCGTTGTATTATTACTAAATGAGAGCATAAGCTCTAGATTTACATCACCAGCACTCGAATTCCACCTCTGACTTTGCTAGCAAGCTGTGTGACCTTAAGCTAGCTACTTAACCTCTCTGTGATTGTGTTTCCCTGCCTCTAAAAATAAGAATGATAAATAGCATTGCGGTTAAGATGAAATGAAACAATCCATGCAAAGTGCTTAGATGCATGCCATTAGGCACATAGTAAATTCTCAATAAATGTTAGCCATTATTACAATTATCATCAACCCATTTCCTGATAAGGAATTTGAGGATTATGTTAATTTTTTTTAGTATTACAAACTAACAAAGTAGGAAAATGAAGCAAAATCCAGAAAGTCTGATGCAAATATTGTTTCTATTATTTTACACTTTATCACAACTGTGTTTCTATTTTAAATTTACTATCATTTCCTGATAGCATCTTGTATTAAACTCTGAATTCACTTATTCATTCTCTGGTGGTATTTGAAACAAATCAATTTTTGTAAGATGGTTTATTCTGTATGGTATTTTTTTGTACTTGAACACTTAAAAATTAAGCTTCACAGCAGCTTATAATTAAAAAGTAACACAGTAAAGCTAACCATTAACAACATTAAACATAAAAGCTGATAATATAGAGACACGAGGTTAAAATGTTTAAAGTTTTTCAAGAACCTAGCTTAAGCAAACAGAACTATTTGGACTCGAATGTGTGAGCAGAACTGACAAGGAGGCCACTTGATGGATAGATAGCTGGGAGGGCCGAAAAAGAAACATTCATCTGAAAGATAAAGTTTTTCCTCTTCTTGAACTCAAGAATATGTTATGACTGAGGAACATCGAATTTCATCTGTTTCGAGAGAGTGCTAGATACCATTTTCATGTACATTTTATTTTTAAAAAATTATTGATTAACACTGTAAAAATATACATAAATAAGAAAAGGGGAAGATTAAGTCACCTGGAATCCTACTTCTGATAACAGTGTGGTATATCTTTTCATACATTTTCCCATGTAGGAATTGATATTCACACATAGACTACTGTATCAGGCAAGAATCAGCTAGAACGTGTGGTCATAACAAACAACTCCAAGATATCAGTGGTTTGAAACGAACAAACAAAAAGTTGTATTTTTTTTTTACATTTTCATTACATGTCATGCTGTGCCCTCAAATTATTGACATCATTACTCTGTGTGCTGCAGGAAAATTCACTATCTTGTATGTTACCAGTTGCTGTGACTGAGATAAAAGAAACTCTGAAGGGTCTCACATCAGAAACTCCATTCTCTGACCCAAAGAGGCCTCCTTCTTCTAACCACTCAGTAGTCACACAACCTGTTCTACCACGTGACCAGAGGGGTCAAACTGCAAGATTTGGCAAAATGCAAGTTCTAGCAGTTCTATAAGCTGCCTGTTTCACTTAAGAGTGTATCATGAATATTTTCCTATGATTTTAATTATTCATCTGAAATATCAGTGTTATATCTACATAGTGCTTAAATGCATGAGCATGCAATTTTACTTATTCAGTCATCTATTATTTGACATTTTTTGCTTTATCTAATTCTTTACTATAATAAACAATCTTGAACTGAAAATTCTTTGCTCACGTTTCTAATTTGTCTTTAGTGCAAAGTTTTGCAATGATATTTTTTGTTCCAAACGTATAAATATTTTAAAGCTTTTGGCATTTTACAGATCATTTTCAGAAAATGTTGTAGCAATTTACAGTCTAGCTAGATGGTTATGAAGAATTTTACAATACCCTATTAATGTTGGGCATTAACATTTCTTTATTGTACTAAAACAGGTAACATGAGATCTAGTCTCTTAACAAATTTTCAGGTGTACAGTACAGTATTGACCCAGTGCAATGTTGTACATCAGATCTATAGAACTGATTCATCTCATATAACCAAACCGTTATACCCATTGGACAACAACTCCTCATTTCCTATTTCCCCCAGCCCCTGGCAACCACCATTCTGCTTTCTACTTCTATGGGCTTGACCATTTTTAGGTACCTCATATAAATGGAATGATGCAGTGTTTGTTCTTATATGACTGGCTAGTTTCCCTTAGCATAAACTCCTCAAGGTTCATCCACTTGTTGCCTGTGGCAGGATTTCCTTCTTTTTTTCGGCAAATAAAAATTTATTGTGGTATATGTCTCATTTTCTTTGTCCATTCACCTGTCAATGGGTGTATAGGCTGCTTCTATGTCTTGGCTGTTGTGGATAATGCTTCAATGAACATGAGAATGCATATGAATGCATATATCCCTTTGAGATATTGATTTTAATTATTTGGGAAAATACCCAGAAGTGAGATTATTGGAACATATGGTAATTCTATTTTTAATTTTTTGAGGAACCTCCGTCCTGTTTCTCATAATGGCTGTACGTTTTACATTCCCACTAACAGTGTACTAGGGTTCCAGTTTCTCCACATCCTTACTAACACCTATTTATTTATTTTTGATAATTGTCAACCTAATGGTGTGAAATTATATCTTGCTGAATGTTTGATTTGCATTTTCCTAATAATTAATGATATTGAACATCTTTTCATGTATCTGTTGGCCATTTGTTTGTCCTCGTTTGAGAAATGTTTATTTGGGTCCTTTGCCCATTTTTCAATCAAAAATTCCTATCTAATTTTTTCAAAAAAACTAATTTTTTCCTATTGAGTTACAAGAGTTCCTTATATGTTTTGGATATTAATCCCTTTTCAGATATATTGTTTGCAGATACTTTCTCTCATTCTGTGGGTTGCCTTTTTACTTTGCTGATTGTTTCCTTTGCTATTTAAAAGCTTTCCATTTTGATGTAGTTACATTGCTGTATTATTTCTTTTGTTGCCTGTGCTTTTTGTGTCATACTCAAAAAAATCTCATTTATCTCAAGATATTTTCTAACTTCCCCTTTTTGATTTCTTCTTTGACCCATTGGTTGCACAAAAGTTTATTTAATTTTCATATATTTGTGAATTTCCACTTTTTCTTCTCTTACTGATTTCTAGTTTAATTCCCTTGTGATTAGAAGATATTTATAGATTTCAGTCTTCTTAAATTTGTTATGACTTGTTTTGTGACTTCATATGTGATCTAGCCTGGAGAATGTTTCACACGCGCTTGAGAAGAATGTGTATTCTGCTGCTACTGGGTAGAATGTTCTGTGTATAGCTGTTAGGTTCGTTTGGGCTATTGTGTTCTTCAAGTCCTCTGTTTCCTTATTGATTTTTCTGTTTGGATATTTTGTTCATTATTGAAAGTGGAATATTGAAGCCTACTACTATCATCATATTGCTATTCCTCCGTTCAGTTCTGTTGATGTTTGCTTAACATATTTAGGTGCTTTGATGTTGGATATATTAAATACTCAAAATTGCTATGTCTTCCTGTTCGATTGACATTTTCGTCATTATATAATGCCCTTTTTGGCTCTTGTAACTTTTTTGACTTACAATATATTTTCTCTGATAAAAATATAGTCATCCCTGCTTTCTTTGGTTGCTGTTTACATGGAATATCTTTTTCATCCCTTTTCCTTCAGGCTATGTGTTTTTAAATCCAAAATGAGTATCTTGTGGGAAGCATGTCATTAGGTCATTTAAAATATTTAGTTAGCCATACTGTCTTTTGATTGAAGGATAAACCATGTATGTTTTAAGAAATCATTTGCAGAATGGGACTTACTATTACTTTTTTTGTTATTTGTTTTCTGTTTATCTTTATTTGCCTATACTCTTTGGGCTGGTAACTGCACAGTAAGGACAAATAGTCACCTCTCTCAGTCTTCATGAATTGGTCTCAATGAGACAAAATCCTCATCGGTCTACTAGGCCACAAATTTGGGGGACCTCTCAAATCTTCTCTGTATATGCCTGTCCTCTGAACTTGTGCACATAAAGCTTCATTGAGAGAGATTTTCCAGTATCTTATTACAAGAGTTCATAATCTCTTTCCCTACCTGGTGTCCCTCTGCTGCGCTGTGGGTCTTCTGGACCAGTGGCATGCCCTGAGCAGTATATGTGTGATAATCCAAGTGGCCACATTTGTTCTCTATGGCCCCAGGCTTCTAGAGTATGCCAGTCCCTTCAAAGCTTTGAAATAGGCAAGATAGAAGCCGGTCCCTTGTGCAGTGCCTGAAAACATTGGATTATTGATGTATGGTCTGAGTCTTTCCCTCCACAGGAAAAACCTGGAACTTGGGGTTCCACCTGCTCACTGTGCATTGAGCCAGAGTATAGGGTCCCTAAAAGTTGATTGCACACTAATTCAAGTCTTCACGTTTGTTTCACTAGCGTTCAGGGTCTACAGTACAATGGGTCCTGTCAGTACTCTGAGACAGGTGAGATAAAAGCTAGTTCGTTAGCCAGGGCCTGAAAATGTTGAAATATTAGACATATGCTCCAACTCCTCCTGCACAGGGAGAAGCTGGGATTTGTGTCTTTCTTTATTTACTTACCCAGATGGGCTCTAGTGAGTTCTTGTGGGCTAACTTTACTCTTAACCAACTCCCAATGTAGGGTTCTTTTGTGTCAGCACTTAGATTCAGGCAAGGGAGAAACCAATGCATAGGGCATACCTCAAGGAAGTCAGAATATATGACTTCTGGCCCAGTTCTTTTCTTCTATTCCCATGCAGAGACTGAGATTTGGGGGTTTCCTCCCCATCTTGTGGTGGTGTGTCTAGGAGAGAGATTATAGCAAGGTAGGGTGGGTGTCAAGTTTTCCTACCTGCTTCAATGCAGCTGATTGCACATTTACCCAGGGTGCAGGAGCCAGCCTCTCTCAATTGGATTTCTGGGTATTTCACAAAGGAATTTGTTTCACATATTTTTGTTGAATTGGTATGTCTGGGAATGGAAGGATAGTAGATAGCTTCCTATTCCATACAGCTGAAGCCACTCCATTAGGATTTTTTAAACATACCTTCATTAGATGCATAAAAATATTTCCTCATTGTATTAATTTTTGTTTATGAGTGGGATTAAGTATTTTCACAGGAACATATCATTATTTTATTATTTTCCTATATATGTCTTTTTACCGTTTTTCTATTGCTGTAATATAAATTCTATTCTGTCTTTATTTGACAAAGCTCTTTAAAAATAACAAACATTTTGGCATAGATTTCACCAATATATCATTCCAGTTAGCCATTTTTTCCTTAAATTTTACGTTTTGACATACAGAAGTTTCAAATTGTTCTATAAACTTATCAGCATTTCTCATGATTTCTTAACATGATGAAATATTAAAGCAGTTTCTCATTCTTTTATTATATAAATATGTACCTGTATTTTCTTCTTCTACTTTAATGTTTTAATGTTCAAATTTAAAATTGATCTTATTTTTATAACATACACATTAAAGATATTATAAACCCTACTGGATTGTTTGCCATCTGTAGCAATGTCAACATTTCCAAAGATATATTATATAAAAAGTGAGAATAACATGACCTAGAAAAACAGGTTTTATAGTCAAATATGTTGGGAAATATTGCAGGTTGGATCGGTCAAAATTCATTTAAAAATCCTGGTCTGTCTTCCTGCATTGTAGTGGTTGAAAAGCAAAAAACATAAACAAAAACCCTACGTTTTATTTTATTTTTAATTTAATTTCTGTTTTGTTTTTTCATAAGTTATTGGGGTACAGGTGGTATTTGGTTAATGAATAAGTTCTTCAGTGGTGATCTGTGAGATTTTGGTGCACCCATCAGCCAAGCAGTATAAACTGCACCATATTTGTAGTCTTTTATCCTTCACCCCTCCCACTCTTCCTCGCAAGTCCCCAAAGTCCGTTGTATTATTCTTACGCCTTTGCGTCCTCGTAGCTTAGATCCCACATATCAGTGAGAACATACAGTGTTTGGTTTTTCCATTCCTGAGTTACTTCACTTGGAATAATAGTCTCCAATCTCATTCAGGTCACTGCAAATTCTATAATTCATTCCTTTTTATATATATATAAAATGTTTCTTTATCCACTCATTGATTCATGGGCATTTGGGTTGGTTCCACAATTTTGCAATTGTGAATTGTGCCACTATAAATATGTGTGTCCAAGTGTCTTTTTCAAATAATGTCTTCTTTTCCTCTGAGTAGATATCCAGTAGTGGGATTGCTGGATCAAATCGTAGTTCTACTTTTAGTAAGTAGCACTTAGGAAGGAAAACTACTATAAAGGACCAGGATATGAAGACCAGTGAGCTGATAAGAGCTGTGTAAGCAATACTAAAAGGGCAAGGGAAAGAGTTGATCTCCAGGTGTAAATGGGCAGGAGCCAGGCTGGGGCAGAAGCTAATGAACTTGGGAAAAGGGTTTCATTACCTGGCTAGATGGGCCAGCATAAAGTGGTGATTTACTGATGTTGGAAGCCAGTTCCGGGGAAGGAGAAAAATATATTCATACTAGGAAGTTGAATATTCTAATTTAGAGATCTACATTGAGCTCTTGTCCCCTTTCCCCGACTCAGCCCCAAACTGGAGAGGCAAATGGAAAAGCCATGCACAAGATGGCTGGAAATAGGGACCCTTTTCAAGGTTAAAGAAGTTATAGCTGATGAGAAATTATTTTTCCTCTCTTCCTGAAATGTTGTTCAGAGACACATTTTCTGCATTTAAATAAGAGATGAAAATAACACCTAATTAAGCCTAAAATATTCAAGACAAAACATTAAAATTCATGAAATCTAATGAATGATAGGTGTCCCGTTAGCTCTCATTTACCAGTAGAACTACCAAGCTGAAGCTGGTCACACACCTCTATTTTCTACAGAGAAATTTAATCAAAAAGATTTGAAATGGTAAAGGCTAATTTTAATAGCTTCTCATCCTAATGAAGCCATAAATCATATTAACATTCTGTTTTCCAAAGATCCTGAAGTTGCTTATCTCCTGGAATGTCAACTGAAACACAAAGGCCTTGGAAAGCACAGACTTGAACAACTCCCATAACAGAAACAGAAAAAGCAGTGAGTGGTTTAGAACAAATGAACTCTGAAATTTTTAGCCTATGTTTGACACCAAAATAATACCTTATTCAAAGCATTTATTCCCATACTATGTGTGTAACTGACTATAAATTAAAGATTTATCTGAATGTTGTTCTTTCTTTATTGAACAATTTAAGTATTAGCTTAAGGAAATTACCAAT
Source organism: Cacajao melanocephalus (assembly GCA_963573385.1). Classification (NCBI taxonomy): domain Eukaryota; kingdom Metazoa; phylum Chordata; class Mammalia; order Primates; family Pitheciidae; genus Cacajao; species Cacajao melanocephalus. The sequence goes on along the minus strand of CAUYLG010047128.1, from coordinate 10,012 downwards.
TTTGCCTAGGCAGGGTTAAGTCATTTAAAAAAGTAATCCCTGAAAGGTAATTTTTATCATTATCTAAACTATAATCTTACTGAAGTTTCTCAAGAATTCTTCACCGTATTAACTGTAACTTAAAATAGATTAGGAAAAAAAGACATTTATGCATATTTTCAAAGAACTTCCAAATGGCATATTTTCCTCTTCTGTCCTTGTCATTAGGATCCCTCTTCTCATCCTGTGCATCCTTAACCGTTTATCTGCATTGCTTTGAGTCAGGGGTGGAGTTGATTATTTGATACCCCATTTGAAGCAATTGAAGGATAATTACCAGTTGAAATATCTCTCAAATTTCTGTAGTTTATATTCGGTTCTTTTGAAAAATTGGAGTTAGATAAGAATCTTATCCAAGCTCTTTGTTATATCTGAATGCATTGGCTTCTTTGAGTTTTCAAAAGGCTTTCAATGTTGATGGACAGTGTTCTTTTCCTTTCAAGAGCTCCTTAGGAGTAAACATTTCTTCCGTGTTCTCAGATGTGGATTAGGCCCTGTTTTTCTCATGGACAAACTGCAAGACTCAGGGAGCAAGAACATTATTCATATTCAGATTGTGAAAGAGCCCTGTTCCTTTGAACAACTCAGTTCTATAACTAAAAGCTGAGTCACAGCTGGGAAATGGAGTTGGTAGAAAGAATATGGAGTGAAGAGGGATATAAATCTTTCTGGCAGAGATTTTGGCTAGCATCTGACCCACGTAAAAGACTAGTTGCGGCAGCATTTTTAAAAAATATTTCGATTTGTTTTAAAATATTGTAGAGATGTTGTTGAATATATCTTATATGACACTGAAATGTAATAAAATATAATTAGGTAAGCTGAAGTAAAAATCTGGACTAGGACATTAAGGTCACAGTGGATATTATAATTATTATTTTTTACAATGTAACACATTCGACTGTGCATTTGCTTGTGCTTGACTGTGTGGAAAAGAATGTTGTAGAATTTGCATATCAACATGAACAATACATATAATAATCAAGAAGAAATAGAAAAACCAGTCACCGGCGATTGGTTTCCATTTAAAGTACTATGGGATGTAAATCTGGTACACTATCTTGAGATGATCTTCTTACTTATGCCTATGGGAATGGAGGGCAATTCAACATGGAGAAATAACAACTATGTGAGATTTACACATACATAAAAAGGGCAAAAATCTGAATTATTTAGGTACCCTTATATATGTTTCACAACTAGCATAAAATAATTTTTTTAAGTGGTACTTTAAAAGCTCAATGTAGGTAGAACTCTTTGATCTAGGAAAAAAACAACATTCCTTTTCAGATGAGAATGACTCTTTTGCTTAGGAAAAACATCTTAAAGACAAGGCACTGTTTTGAAATACATGGTCTAAGTAAGAGTATTTTAGACAACAAAAAGCTAAATCATTCTACATAAAAATGTAGGAGAAATGTTCCTTTCTGGCAGAAGGAAAACCAAAGGTTTGGGGTCTTGGTGGAGAGAGGAAACCTAAGCAAGATGGCAGCCAGCAAGGTTATACAGAGAAGGATGATTAGAGACTAATCCCCCTTAGAAGGGATGTACATGGACTTTAGCATAGTGAATATGAATTCCTGTCTCTTTGGAGGCATAATCTAAGCTCTCACATGACCCTCTAACCTTCAGGGAAACCCCATTACACAAAGCAGAAAAATGGTCAGGTAACTAGTGAAGAAAAAGTAGTTATGAGAAGTAGGCTAATGAGCTGAGGATTGGCAAGCAACAGAAGCATGAATTTATAATAACCCTCAGGATTGCTTTAAGATCTAAGGATAGGCATGGACTTTGCACAGTGAATGAGATAAAAGAACTTTATTTGAAAAGTAAAAGAGTAAGCACAGAGAGTTACAGTGTAGGGACATCCTTTCAGGCTGCAGCAATTTATGGTGACACAAGCTTATGGGATGTGGTTGTGTAAAAACGTGGATGCTTTGGTGAACCATAAAAGCTGGATTTTCTGGCAGGGATTGGGGGTTATAAGCATATACTTTAAGTTCTACTGAAGTCCCACTGTGTTGTGCCTAAGGACAAGTGTCCATTACCATGGTGGTGACAAAGTCTTTCTATTAGGATTATTTTAAGTTTGGTCTTGAATCTGTAAATCCTTTTTTTTTCCAACCAAGATAATATTACTTAGGCACCCAGATATATTAAAGTGACTTTCCTAAGATCATTCACCTATAGATGGTAAAAACACCAGAGCTCCTGGTTCTCTCCTGTAGTACTTTTGTCAACATACATTACTGCTTCTTGTAATTAAAGCTTTTTATTATATACATTCACAATATTTTATAACACCACATATGGATTACTATATACGTATGTGTGTGTGTATATATATATATATGTATTTAGAATATCTACATTAACTCCATTAATTGAACATCTTTTATATGACTGGCACTAAAAATGTTTCTTTATGAATTTCTTTTTGTGTCTTTTCTGGTGTACAGTGAAACTATTATTTTAGTTTTACCTGATTCATAGGACTTTGTGAAAATGTGCTTCGGTAGAAATATTGTTTATTTTTAGGAAATTATAAATCTTTTAAAATAACAGTGGTATTTTAAAATAGATATTTCAAATTCTTTTCCTTCATTCTGGGCATTCCCTGCTTCTATGGTTTAAGCCAAACCCAAAATAAACCTTTTAGTTTATGCTATTCAGATTCAACTTGTAAAAGAAAAAAAAAAGTTAGACAACATAAGTTATATAATTTAAATATATTAGTCTACTGGGAAAAAATCTAAGTTTGAAGACTATTAAATGGAAATATTTTTAATCTTTAGGCCCTAGAAGTCAGTCTTACCAATGTCAAGAAATATATGCACATAGATGATGTTTTTTAGGGCTGAAAACATGACCTCAGCTAACCTCAATCATTTTGGTTGTCTAAATACAGACTATAACAAAATTGATTTGATTCCTTAATTATAATTTATTGAAAGGGCGGTTACAAAGTTTCACTTATTCTTGCTATGGTCACTAAAGCACAAATATTTTTGTGCTCGAATACCAACCTATCAATAGCTACCCACTGTAAAACCAGTCTTTAGTTTTTCAAAGTCAATATAATTAACTTGAAATATATTTCATTATCAAACTAAGTTGTAAAATAATATTTTCAAACAAATCCAAAACTTATTTTTATTTATAGAAACAAGCCAACACACAGTAAAATTAAGGAAAAAATACACTAGTTATTTCAAATAGTACCACAAGCCATTTTTTCTGTAAAGGATCAAATATTAGATATTATCACAAAACATTTTAACACCCATTCAAAACAAGAAGCATTCAATTGGCCCTGGAAAAGCACTGAAATTATTTTACATAGCATAATAAGCAAGGGGATATAGAACATTTGAAAAACAGTTCCAAAAAATGGAATACTAAAAATGTAACATTAATTCTTAGTTCATTTGTGATGGTAATGAATTAAAGCATTATAGAATATATTTAAGTCAGAAATCCTGTAGTATGAAGACAACTACCTTCATGTGTGAAAATACTATTTTGTATTAATAATAATTATTCTGGTATTTATATCAAATTTATCCTCAGATTTTCTTTCCTGAATTTGTTATTAATAATTTAACCCTGGAACACAAAAATATTTTATTAATTCTATAATACTTTGTTTTAATTATTATTTAGAATATAAATCAACGTAAAAATGTGGGTATATATATATACACAAATACATAAAAAAAGGGAATTTAATATTTAGCCATAATAATATATGACATACTACAGTTCATATATACATTTTCATTTATTATAATTTAATATGCCTAATAATTAAAACAATATTCTTAAAATGCTTATGTATACAGTGGAACCATACAATTTGTGTAATTTGAACCATTTACACTGTCTTAGGCACTCAGAAGAAAGAAACTTTCTTCTGAATAGTTCTTAAATTTTGTCTCAAATTGGCTGAAGTACAATTCTAATCAAGAGTCATTCTCTAATACTTAAGGTCCTATGTTACTTATGATTCCAAAGGTTGCCAATGACACTGAGTGGTACCAAAAGGGTACATGGAAGGGGTGGGCAGGGATACAGTGGCTGCTTCTGCACTTCCAGAACTAGCATCCCAGACAGCCCTGTCCTGGGCTTACTCTAAATAAAGCTATTGCCTCCAGTATGAACATCCATAAGGCTCCAATTAACATGGGTTTGTCTAATCTCTGATATTTGGGATGAAGGATTAGGTTTAATTTCTCCCTAATTGGCATCTAACTATATTTTAGATAGAGTCAAACTCTGAAGCCATAATTTAACACTCCCAAAAGTCCAATTAAGTTATAAAAATATAGGCTTTAGAGTCTGAAAGACATCAAACTTTAACTTAGTTGGGTTTTTTCACTTGTGTAATAACAGATGAAAGTTGTGTTTCTTAATCATTAGTGGTTGTCCATCCTAGAAACTGTAGTAAGCTTGGCAGAGTCCTGTGTATCATTAAGACTGCTTAGCATTTTTTCTCTAAAACCACACCCTTCCCTCAATCATGGCATAAGACTTCTTGGATGATGATGGAAATTCTATATGTAGAACAAGTATATAATTAACCCAAGAATTTCACTAATTTCCTTCACAACTGTGTTCCAAATGAAATTTCAAAGTAAAACCCTAGGAGTTTTACACCTTAAAAATACATACTCCAAAATTAACTCATTAAGCACTTAATAATGAACTCTAAATTGTTTCTTTACCATCATCAGTTAATATTCATCAAATGCCCAATAGACTAATTTCTCCCTATTTATGGATTTTTTAATGTATGAGATTCCTAATACTCACATAGAGGCATTAAAATTGTGTTCTTGCAGGATCCTCCCACTGTTAACTGTGAAAAATAACATAAGGTACCGCAACACATCTTTTCTTGACTGTAAGCTGTCATTTTGGCATAATATCTCAGGTCTTCTCTTTGGTCAAGAAAAGGAAAACTTCCCTTCCCGGAATACTTTTTCAGTTTCCCTTCATCTGAAATAGACAGGCAGGTAGTTTCCTTCCCATTTGAAATATTGTTTTGAGATATGTGAATTCCATTTCCGGGTACATAACACTGAGAAAATTTAGCAACCAGACAGATGAAACTTCTCAGCCTAAACTACAGAGAATAAGACCACGTATTTGCCTGGTGCAGAAGTAGCACCCAGATCTTGTGTCTCTCCAGCCTATTTTCTCTATCTCACCTCTCAATATGTTTAAAAGGAGAAAATACAGCTGGGTAGATTGATATGCACTTTATTTGAGAGCTGTTCTCAGAAATAACATTCAAATTGAATTGTTTTGCTTGGGGGTACATATCAGTACTTTGAAGCAGGGTCTATAGGTTCTGAGGTTCTTACTTTGGAAATGGATTTAGAAAAAAATGAGTTCATCTTAATTTCAAACCAAAAGGCTTTAGTTTTTGAACTATCAAAGAGTTGTCAAAAGCACTCACAGTCTTAGAGTGCCAGGTTACTGAAATACTGCTCTAGTTCAAATAATAATTTAATTAATTTAGTTGATGGCTTATATTGGACAGTACCCTTTAAAAGACAGATTTGTTATTTTTGAAGAGAAGAATTTGAAAACCTAGGGGGCTAATCTCTATAAAGCATTTGGAAACATTTTTTTAGACGTATCAATACAGGGAGCCAAAGGGCTGAGAATTTCGAAAGGCAGGAGAATGAAGAGGAGTGAAGTTTTTGCTTCCAGGTTCTCACAGTGCCATCCAGTTCTCATTTTCTTATCTACAAAGTTAAAAAAAGAAACTCAATAATATTGTTAAAAGCGACTATTACTTCCTCTCAGGGATGCAAAATATTTATGATGTATCCTCAAATCATTGCATGATCTCTAAGAAGAAGAAGCCAGACAAAATAGCTAGGAAAAAAACACTGAGTTTCATTAATGAAAAATGTAATAACAGCAAAGTGGTGTAACTGATCTCTGTTTAAAATGAAAAAAAAAAACTGATGCTTATAGCTGGCCTTGATCTACCTGCATTCAAGAAAAGCAAGTTCTATCTTTAAATTGGAAAACTTTAGTCAGGCAGGAGAAGTCAAGCTGAGTGATCACTGGAAATGCTCTCCAATGAATCAGCAGATCTATATTTAAATTTTAGAACTGTATATGCCAGCCATGAAATGAACCAATCCTAGTTAATGAAAAATAAACTGGAAAACATCTGTGCAATTTTGGAGATCCCAAGGCTATAATAAAAGCAACTGCTAGCATGTGTATAGTACTTTACTATTTATGAAGCTCTTTTTACATATTTGATTTCATTTAATCTTCACAACAACCCTGTGAGGTAAGTGTTATCAACCCCACTGTAAGTCAAAAAAAACAGAGGCTTTATATGTGTTTAAGAAACTTGCCTAAAGTCAAGCATTTAATAATGAAGGAAGCCAGTCTTGGTACAGAACAGTTCTCTTTCCATCTGTCACTTATGTCTGAACCCTGTCTCATCTCTGCTTTGCAAGTGTTAGATGAGTGAGAGATTGGAAAGACAAAGCTACTTTTAATTAAACATGTGAGGACACTTTATATCCTGAGTCACTCTTTAGGATACTCATACTGTGAATCTGAGTTCATCAAACATGAAGATGATCATGTTCATATCCAACATAGCACAGGATACCCTTATAACACTGATCAACATATGTTTACCAAGTTCAAGAGAAAGTCTACAGAGTACCTTGAACAATCCTTTTCTACTCTTAATGAAATCTGGCTTACCTCATACAAATCTGACTACAAATCAACCTCACAATAGGGGAAAAAAGACATTTTTGGCCGGTCAACAACATTTCCTTTCACCTTCAGCATCTTAGTAATCGTGCTTTCCTTGACCAATAATATGTGAAGAACCAAAAGGAAGGCGCCGCCAGTTGTAAAGTTACCATTTTGAAATGAAGGGTAATTGATAGTTTCTAATAGAACTTTCCCCTTTCATTCTGTACTGGCCACCTCCTGCTCATTATGCCCCAGGTACTCGTGCCTCTTGGAGGTGCCAACTCATCTCCAGGACACCGTTTAAGGCTACATTTTCTGATACACAACTTAATTTTATTGGATGAAAACATAATTTCTCTGAAGTTTTCTCTGAACACTAACATTGATGATGAGCTCTTTTTGTTCAGAACCAGTGCCGTACATTACATGACTTTTAAACCAATCAAGTCTTATTTACATTAGAAATGAAAATAAAAGAAACCAACAACAAAATATAAAGCTAGGGTGGTTATACTTTTTCCTTTAAAAATATAACTTCTGTTATATTTCCAGGAATTAGACCTGCATATTTTAGTACAGCATGTTTTCATTAATATTCCATATAAAATAATGTATAGTTTTTGGTAGCAAGGTGAAAATGCAACTAGAAATACAGTCTTGTTCCCAATGAATTGATTTATGGTTACATCAATAAAGTACATTTTTTCTTGTGATATCTAGCTCAATTCAGCTAATGGGCCAAAAAGTCAATCACAAGAGTCAAGTTGCATGAACTCAAGACTCAAGTTGAAACAGGAATGAATTTGATGGACTTGGAAGATTTAGGTGAGTCCTTCCATGTACCCGTACTGTTTGTTGGGCTTCGGTTGTTAGAGTAAAAAGTCTGTTTCCTGCTCATACTGTCAGTATCCTCTTTGTTGAATTTTTCCTTCAAGTTTTGGCAGCACAGGAAGCTTTGAATACAGTCTTGAAGGAGATGGCCACTAAAAAACATGTATATCCAGGGATTGCAGCAGCTATTCAAGGAAGCCAGTAATGCAGTGATGGTGATGGTAGGGTTTTCCGATTCTGCATAAAATATATAAAGGGAAATCATGTAATATAAGTAACCGAGCCCTGGATGAACTCATTTTTCTATTAACTAATTAAAAAGGAAAAACATTCTAGATTAGCATAGAAAACGAACTATTTCGTTTATCAATCAGGGAAACTGGGAATGTTTGAAAATTGCTTGACTATAAAATATTTTTGTAAGCAAGATACCTTAAAATTAATGCAAGTATTTTTAAAACTATCAAAATATTTAAATAGAATAAATGGGAATTTTTGGAGGTTATGTCTATTAAATAATTCGTTTTTAAAAATCTGTATCTTCTATACTCAAACTGTGCTAATGAACACAGCAGTTATGGAATGGCTACAATTTTAATGAAATTTTAAGAGTCCATAATAACCATGTATACCAAATTATATTTATCCTAATAACTCAGGAAAAAATATGGCATTAGGGATCAAGTTCAGTAGTTTTAAATATGCTTGTAATGTGAAAACTGTACAGAAGTTCCTGGAGGATATAAGCTTTAGTTGTTTTTCTTTGGTTAGAAATTTGGTTTGATTTGAAAAGAAAGCCATCTGTAATTGTGGTTCAAACAAATTATATTAAGATGAACAGCAGAATTAGGAAATTCCAATAAGATTCTAAAATATTTTATGATAATGAGCACTGGCAAACTGCACAAATATTATAACCTTTCACAGTGGAGCTACTGTGCTGATAATATACCTTTTCTAAAAATGAGAATAATCAATAAACACCAACTTTTTCTTGATTATTAAATATAAACTTGGATCTTCTTCCTCGTTTTATGCCAGAAAACAATTACAGATTATTATTCAATTGTACTTTGTGCTAAGATGCTGCTTTCAAAGGTGATCAGGAGCCATGGGTGAGACAGTGTTCACAAAGAATGAAAATTACCAACCTATCTAGGCACAAGTGAAGTTTTTATTACTTGTCTGTAAATCCTGCTAGTGCAATAATTAGACTGAATTTCTTTATTTGATTGGCAATATTAAGAGGCTTCTAAGATCAAGCAAGATAATAGTAAACCAGAAAGAAAGTGTTTCTATTGTATTTTTCATTAGCGCTAATATTATAGTCTGTAAGAATATTTATTTAAGTTAAATTCATATGGAAATGTTTTATCTGCAAATATAAGTTCCAAAGTATATTACATACCTCCCCTACTGCAATTCCAAAAAGTGAAAGGGGAGACAGCTACTCCCAGATACCTATTTCTTGTTACCAGAAACATTCTAATAACAACTGTGCCATTGGAATTTATTTGGTTTGAGTTTCAACAAGCATTGAAATTTATTTGGTTTGAGTTTCTGTCTTTACTAGAAGAAAATATTTTCAAGATGCAAAATTAAATAATTTTTTTTTGCAAGTCACCATGAAGTTAGTTTTTCTAGTTTGGGAAGAAATTAAAATCAAACACAATAGTAGGTGTAGAGAACATTTCCAGTAAACTACTGTAAGAGTTATATGGAGAGGTATAGAGCTGTGTGGTCAAATTAGTGGTGAAAGACTAATAAATCAGTCTAACAAATTTAGATTATCAATAATCCTGCTTTGAAATACCAAGAAAAAAAGTGTTAATCATTGTTAGAAAAAAGTAGATTATAATGAGAAAGGAACATTATTAGCTAAATGCCAAATTGGAATTACTCAATTTCTGAAGAATCTTTCTTCAGCTTTCTTTAGAAACATGTCTGTTTCTATCCTTGCCCCTGAGGCATTTCTACACATTTTAAAAATTAATTGTAATACGTTTCACAATCCAACAAAAAGCAGTTGTGACAGTAAAACTATTTCCCTGAATCCTATAGACTTGAAATGGTATTAATACAGTAGTTAGTGATTTGGCAGAAAGTCATTATTCGTTGTAATTGCCTGGCTGACTCTAAGACACAATTTCTGGAATTACGGTCTCAGGATCATCGGACACTACAAATGCAGAGTCCTGAGCCCTATTCGAGACGTTCTTAATTAGAATGTCTGCGTGGGGAATCCAGAAATTTGCTTTTCTTTTTCCTAACAGTGTTCCTCCAAGGTGCGACTGTATGTACACACAGAAGTTTAAAAACTACTGCCCTAGAAGACAGGATGAAAAGAAATGCTATATTCTTTCTCTCTCTCTCTCTCTCTCTCTCTCTCTCTCTCTCTCAC